>CAJHZI010000705.1:750000-782500 GCA_905160935.1 Enchytraeus crypticus | reverse complement strand
TTATCAGTAGTCTAAGTTATTACTGCAGCGGTAATTTCTTTTAGTAATAGGACTCAAAATCATTAATGCAACTGTAATTTCTTTCAATAGTTGGACTCTAAATCATTACTATATCCGTAACTTCCCTCAATAAGTGGACACAAAATCCTTACCGAAACTGTAATTTCTTTGGTCAAGAGGATACTAAATCATTACCGCATCTGTAATTTCTTTCATTATGAAGACTTAAAGACATTACTTAATTAAACTGTATTTTTTCCTTAAAAGCGATCGGGAACTCCTTGCGGAATATTCCACTTTAGATATATAGGCCTATCCTAATTATTATCAAACCAATATGAGCAATATCGAAGTATAATGGGCATGAAATAATGCCGATAGCAACCTACAAAAGTAGGGCATTAAATGATCAATGGTGTCTTCCTGAAAGTCGTGATAACCTGTGATGGAGAAATTATGTTTATATACTAAATACCTACTCTAAAATCCAATAAAATAATCCAGATAGATACTCAGGACCGAATGATCTAAGCAACAACACTGAAAAATGGTAAATTAGAAGAAAATAAATAGAATTCTATAATATAATATAATGAAGATTTAATGTATGGTGCCTCTAAATAGGCTATGACCCAAATAGTCCATTGTCCATGGACTTTTGCATTGTCATTATTATGACGCAAACAGTGTCAGTTTTTTCTTTGAAAAGACAGGCGAGTAAAAAAGTCATAGGTATAGATGTTGTGAAACGATTGTATTGGCCCATTTTAGCATTGTATAAGAAAAAGCAATTTCTAAATTTACCAAATTAAACAAAGAAATAAATACTGATTAATAAAATAAAACGTCATAAACAAGAAACTTCGGAGTGCGAAGAAAAGAATGTGAAGCATGTGTAGTATGTAATTAAATACTAAAAGCGTTAAAACATGCAAGACTAACATAAATTCATAAACACTTGATTAATATTGCTCAAGTATGAAACTGAAAATTTTTTTCTTAAAATTAGAAATACATGTAGGAGCATAATTTGTATAGCATCTAGTAAATTAGTCCACTGTTTATTACCACGAACATTTAGTATTTGGTTCTTCTCTTCCCCTATTCGGTTTAAAAAATGATTGGCAAGTGCCATTCCAGTTTATAATTAATCCCTTGATTACTCCAAGAAGAGTACAGAATGATTCAGTATTGATCAGAGATATCGTGATGTACGTACCACCATCTACGATCATACCGAATGGCTGTGCAATATCGGGTTGCCATAACATTAAAATTTTCACTCCGCCCAGATTATTGCAAAGTTTATCGACATTTATAGTCTAGATCACAAACTCTGCCGGAGTTCATGAAGCAGCTGTATTTTCAAGCCCTTAGATTGCGAATTTGATCATTCCAAATATATTTGTTTGCGTGCTATTCTATCACTCATACGTTGAAGTAAATAATATTCTTTGTGTTATGTCAATCTGACGGCAGCATAAAGTTACAGCACAAAACTAAATAAATCGGCAGCTAACACATATAATATCTTATATAAGTAGTATATTCATACAAACAATATGTTGTTTGTATGAATATACTGATACTCTATCAATGATTTGCGCTATCTGTATCAGTTACATTATTAATATCTTTCCAGTATTCAGTAAAGTGGTAGGATCTTGAAATACTAAAAGCCAGATCAATTACGTTCAGTAGTTGCGAATTGTCCTATGCCCTGTGCAGGTCTCAGAAAAATCATACAGCTATAAACTACATGTGGCTTATGGATAAATAGCTAATTAATTGTGAGCGCAGGTAGAAGCTAAGGAAGGCATAATAGGCCCACCTCGTCATAAGCAGAATCCCCCAACAACAATGGTATATCATAAGGAATGTTAAAGGGGATTTAACCAGCTGCTCATATGTGAACATGAAGAAGAAAATAGAAGATAGAGATGAGTGGAGGCGTTATATACCATGGGCCTGCCATTACACAGAGCACTGAGAGAGAGAGAGAGAGAGAGAGAGCGAGAGAGAGGATCAATTTGCATCCAAAATCAATTATTAGATTTTATTTGATTGTATACTATCACATATCAGTGCCTTCTAAATATCCTAACACTTTTAGATATCATGCAAACATTAGAAATCTTAATGACATGCCGTATTTAGACCGCAGCTCGGTCCCTGCCTAGCAGGCTGCCACATGCTCTCTAGCCATGTCCAGCAAGACAGTACACAAGCTTGACCAGTCCAGCCTTGTCGCCTTGCCTCTATGCCTGCCTGGACGCTTCGGTATGTCTATTACCACACATGTATAATTACTGAGTCGTTTCATATTCCTTGAACTTACACAGAACCTGAGACAAGCTTGACCTTGAGCATGTCACTTAGTCCGTGTGAAAGAAATGCTTCTATTTAAAATTGTACATACATTTAAAGTGTATGAATGTTCAAACAAATAGAATCGAGTAAGCATAATAACATAACATAACGGCACACTGGGTCAGGAAGCACAGGTGCTTGTTTAAGGCCCATTTCCTCCTTCCTCTCCATGGTTATTAGTAATCGTAGCCTTTTGATGGCGCATCAATTGCAGCCGGCCCAGATTTAAGAATAACCTTCCAGCACCCTGGGATTTTTTCTTTACTAAGCTGTCAACACTCGGTTTTGCAAGGTGGTCAGTGGTCACCCACAAAGTACTAACCGAAGTCGATATAGCTTAACTTCGATAATTGACGCGCAACTAAACCAAGTGCGCTAAATCCCGCCGTAAGTTAATGAAAACAGTTAAACACAATAATAGTAGTTAGAGTGATATCATTACACAGGAGGAAGTGGCTTGTTGTTCTACAGGGGCTTAGTAGGATTATGGTTCAAATCCAGCGCAGATCACGTCACTGACACACTATCGAGCAAGAAACTGAAATTACAATTGACTTTAGTTTTAGCTTGCAGTATTGCACTACGGAGATTCTTTACAATAGCTGCGAAATTCTGCAGATTGATAGGTTCTCTTTTTTCGCCAATATTTTTGATTGTGAAGCGAGCGCATTTCGGCTGAGCACGTCCTGAGTTATGTACGTTCAATCTACATTACATACTACATAGGCTCACTTGGAGAGGGATGAACTTAAACTGACATTACATGTAGCCTTTTTTGAATTGGCCAGTGGCATCCGAGGCGAACACTTTATTCGTTACGCCATGTCATCTCGAAAGACTTAAAAGAAATTTAATTTGCGTAAATTTTCTTCTCTTTTTATGCAGACTGAAGCCAAATAAAGGCAAAATAAATGCAAAATTTATGCAAAATTAATGCGTCCTAGCAAAAACTTCATAACTTGTTTAAAAATCAATATATTTTCGCAATTAATATTTTGAAATCTAGAAGAGGAGTTTTTACATCTAACCTGCAAAATTTGATTCAAAAGTAGTTGAAGCATATCTACTAAAAAGTAACAACATTTTAGGTTACATGGCTTACTTAAATAATAATAGCTCGCATATTCTTTCGCAAAAGTTGCTTACTCCAGCATTAGGCCCTACTATGAATTTTTGAAATCTATTTGCATATTTCTTGTAAAATAGCGGAACAGAGGGTGTTTTAAGCTGTATAGGTCTGTGTTCCATATACTAACCCATTGATTATTTGGACTAACGGATAAACCTCTCTCTCTAGCTTTAGTGCACAACTTTAGGACTGACGTTAAAATTTTAATTGGCATCGTCTAATATCTCTTCAATTTTCGCTCATTGGCTTAATCTTGGTTTAGCATGACTTAAGCTACAACGGTTTCAGTAGACACTATTTTGGCATTTTATTTTAAATAATAGCATATTGTATTTATGCTATTTTCGCTATTTATAGTAGGCACCTATGGTATTTCGCCCTTAAATTTTGATCCATCAAATCGATCAACAGTATAGATGATAGGACTTATGTAGAACTAGCCGGGATCTAGTTGTACCGAATGATAGCTACGGAAAGGTATTGTATAGTTTGTGTAGAATTTAGCACTATTTAGTAAAACTAATATTTTACTATGCAAAATTTCGCTACGGTAGAAATGAACTTTTAAACCTTAAAATAAACCTTTCAGAAGAGCAAATCACAAAATACAGAACACACAGTGGCATCTGTTGAATACATTAAACTTCATTTTATATTTCCTTCTTGTCAAGCACTCTGGTCCATATTATGCCTTGCGACCTATGTCACACTTCCTAATATCTGTCATAATGAAATATGTCACATCTTCTGATGTAAGTCATATATCATGGTTTTTGTCATACAGATTGTCTTATAGCATCCACCCCGGCCTATGTTATATCTCCGAACTATTGTCATAATTATTAACCTATGCCATATCTTTTCCTGGTCTACTTGTATATAATATCCGCAAGTCTACGGCTCTTAGGCTTTTTCCTGCGCTCTGTCATGTTATTGATTATTCTCAGGCAATATCATGCATTAAGGTGCATAAAAGGCATATTCTTTTGTGAAGGGATTAACTTGTTGATAGATGGAGTGCTATTTATGGAGAGTGACAAGCAGCATGTCAGTAAGAAATATGTACCTTGGACCTGCCACTTTACAGAACTCTGAGAGTGATATATATATACAGTATATATATATATATATACAGTATATATATATATATATATATATATATATATATATATATAGAGAGAGAGAGAGAGAGAGAGAGAGAGAGAGAGAGAGAGAGAGAGATACCATCTCTCCTGCTTTATCACATCTCTCTTCTACGTCGTACGTCGTATGTCTTCGCTAAGGCGACACCTCATTTGTATAAGACTTCAAGACGTTAAGCTCTTTACTACAACGTAAGTACCAAACATACTTAGACCTATGTCCGTTTAGTACATAACCTATTTGTTTAAGTATTTTAAGTAAACGTTATTTACTTAAAATACATCAAGTGCGTTGAGCAGTAATATGTTAGTTAAAAAGTATTGCTGCGTAGTGATACTGTTCGTATGGTACAATAGTAATATTACTCTATAAGTGAAACATCGTATTTTTTTGTAAAATACTAATGTTTTAGTGTATGAGGTATTAAAAATAAAACATGTTACTAGAGAGTTTTTATTAACACTTTTAATAATTTTGATATAAAATAAATGTCAGACGATAAACCAACGTCAAAAAGGGCATTCGGTTGGTGAGCGCCTAGGCTCTAGAAATTTCTACAAAAACGTAAACGAATGGATAAATTGTCTATTTGTAACCCGACCCTATTTAAACTGAGATTTAATGGAAGATGATGATGATGAAAATAAATAAAACAAATCACTGAGTTCAATGAGTTTTCAATTATTTGAGATTCATTCTTGACTTCCCTGATTAACATTAAGATTAACAATAATTTAACAAAAATTACTATATTAAAACAAAAGCGCCTTATCGACTGAAGCTGAAATCGTTTTACTCTGACTATTACCTGGTAATAAATCATTGGAGCTGTCAGATAATTATGTCTCGTCAGAAAACCTGAGTCCAAAGGTTATTCTAAAACCTGGACTTCTTCTCACTAACAGCCATAACTGGAGTCTGAAATAAATAATTAGTTAAATTAATTAATCAATAAATTAATTGATCAATTAATCGATCAATCAACCAATCAATCAATCATCAATCAGTCAGCAGTCAATCAGCCAGCCAATCAGTTAGTCAGTAAGCCAAACAAAGTATAAATTAATAAATAAATCATTTATATAGTCAGTCAGTTCATCAATCAATATATCAACCAATCAAGAAATCAATCAATCCAATAACCAATGAGATTTATCATCTCATAAACATTAGAGGAATGCGTTTTCGTGTAGCAAATAGAATTTGTTATAATCCTAAAATTATATTTCGTAAGAAATCTCTCTCTTAGTGCATAGCCTACTGGCAGCTCCATGGTATATAATTCCTCAACGCTTCTCTGTCTTCCGCTTTCCTCTTCATGTCAACATACGAGTGAATCTATAAATCATCTAACATTTCTAATCTCGGCCTTCCTCTGCCTCTATTACCTTCCATTATGCCTTCTATGACCTATTTTAGTAGACTCTCCCCCTTAGAATATGTCCTATCCAAATCTTCTTACTATTTCTTAATACATTTATCAATTGTCTATTTGTACCAACTCTCCCTCCAAGTCACTAGTCTAAGTCACTGGTCCAAGTCACTGGTCCAAGTCACTGGTCCAAGTCACTGGTCCAAGTCACTGATCCAAGTCACTGATCCAAGTTACTGGTCCAAGTCACTGGTTCAAGTCACTGGTCCACGTCACTGGTCCAAGTCACTGGTTCAAGTCACTGGTCCAAGTTACTGGTCCAAGTTACTGGTCCAAGTCACTGGTCCAAGTCACTGGTCCAAGTCACTGGTCCAAGTCACTGGTTCAAGTCTTTGGTCCAAGTCATTGGTCCAAGTTACTGGTCCAAGTGACTGTTATTCATATACAGAGTCTGCTGTAACGCACCATTTAGAGCACTACAGAGAACAAAAAACTTAATCTCTTCAAAAAGAGGGCATACCTGTGTAGCCTATAGCTTGAGGAAATGTGGTTTCTGAGGTGGTTTCCGGTTTGACATAAAATATTAATTCAAAATTCAACCAACATTTATAGGAAGAGCGACATATTTTAAAATATGTATGGCACTCTCCAAGTAAGATAACTATCAGTTATAGTTCTATAATTTACACTAATCCAATTTTTCTTTGAAATATTTTGCATACATTTATAGAACCAATATGCCTATACATGTATTTAGTTCTACAGTCGTAACGAAAATGAGAAATCTCGAATTCTATGCTCTGGAGAGGCGGTGATTGTGTTGCAACCTTTAACAAATGATTTGACAAAAATTTTGAAGAGCAGCAGTCAATGTATACCCTTAAAAGAGTAATTTATTTTGAATGAATTTGGGAAAATATATATTTAAACTAGTTTGACATTCAGCACTTAACTTAAACCTCTAAATGAACAAATAAAATTAACATTGGCTTCAAGCTTCGTGATGCGAACATTAATTAACATTGACTATGATTCGTCCGGTCAATGCAGTATTCATGGTCACAGGGAGACATCAGAGTCTATGAATAATTGAAAGCTTTACAACGTGTCTCACCTGCCGCACAGCGCTGCTTCGCTCTATAGATTTCCCAGGTTTTGGGTTTATGTGTTTAATATTCTGTATTTACTTATTCCTATTAAAAGGACATTTTTGGTTCATTGTTGGCTTTCAGATCTTTCTCTTCAATGCACTACCAAGTGGAAGGTTCAAGGTACATATTCATACTCAAAGTCTGCTTTCTAGCTCCATAAGAGCACCCCTTAGATCAACAAGTTAATCCCTTCACAAAGTCTATACCATTTCCATATGTTCCTGTTTATCCTTATCCATGCCTTATATCCTTTCCTTATGTAGCCTAAAGCTACGTAAGGAAAGGATATGTATTCAGATCATTCTTACTAAATGCATAATTTCAAAATTGAACGGAGATAACAATTCCTTTATATCTCAAAGGCACATCTGTGACGGGTGGTCCTTGTTTTCGAACCTGGGTAATATTGTCTCACAGTCTAATATTTATCTTTAAATGTGCCCCACAATAAATTCCAGAGGAGCTTATTATTCTGATTAGTATCTAATATTTAAAACTCTCTTTATTGTTTTAACTTGGTCTAAATTTGATCATCCCTTTTGATCGTAGTTTGATCTTATTGGATTAGTTTCCTTATTCAAGGATGACGTCCCTGACATCATCCTCGGATGGGGAAACGGAGTTAAACCTTTATTATTATTATTATGATTATTATTAGTATTATTATTATTATTATTATTCTCCAAGGGGCGTTGATGAGGCAATTGTGTCTCTGTTGGCGTTATATGACATAGCAAGTATTATGTTAGTTGTCAAGTTTTACTTCTTATTCTCTGTGATTAATTATACCATAATACGTGGATAAAGGTAGCTACTACTTTTAGAATAACGATGTTTACCGATGATTTGCAGCCATCTATTTCACATCATCATTAACCAAAGCTCGAGGATTAATTCAGCTTTTAAAAAATACCTTCTTGTTTGTCTTGTAATTTGTTAATTCCAGTTTTATGACCGTGTAGATAGCGCGCTTGCCAGATTTAGAAGATATCATTGATTTAAATCCCCGCCGGATCATCTATGGCTGTATACCTAGTGATATGAAATCATACTATAAAGTCAGCTTTTTCCTCGGAATTATTCATGTACGAGAAACACAGCAAAGACGATAAAATGGAAATCTAATATAACATAAATATAGCATAACATAATTATAAAAGAACCTTGCAGAAACCTTACTATATAATGATATGGCATTCTTACAAGTAATCAATATTGTAATTACGTAAGCGGTATAGAGTTACATGCATGAAAGAGCACGTCAGGAAATATAAGCCTATCTAATATTACGCTTGTTTGCAAGAGGTTTTCAGAGTTTTTAGCATTCTGCAGCTAAATTCTGGAGGCGATATTTCTTTATGCTGGTAACTCGACACTAAAACTACTTGAAATTTCTCAAAGTCTTTTTAGAACCAGACAAATCTCATCTCATGGCTTAGGACCGTATACATGTACATAAAATTTTCTGAAGTTTTTAATTAATGAAATTGTCAAAATGTTCATTTTCTACTATTAGTTTTTTATAATTTATGATATGCTTCTGTAATTTTTCTAACTGAATATTTATATAGTCAAATAAACAATTTATACCTGCTTACTACAGTTTAGCGTTAACATTGTTTGTTAACTTTTAGTGGGGGTCCTTGTAAGTGCCTAGAACCTAAGGTTTACCCTGTCTTACATGTATTTATTTCATGCATTATTACTATATGCCTGTGATGTTTTGAGCAAGACAAACACAATCACATTAAAATAAATAAAGACGCAATTAGCACTAAATACATACAGTATGTCTTCTGCTCCGACAATATGGAAATCTCTTACACAAGATCTTCGATCTGGTAACTGTATTACTACTTTCCTGGGCAAGCTAAACCCCCATCCCTTTCCGCCGTAGGTCTTAATTTTGACCCGCTTGCCTGGAATTTTTGGAATTGCGATATTTCGATCTCGCTTTCTCTTGTGGTCTCTGTGTACTCAGTCGTCATCGTGTGGTGCTTTGGCGTCAGTTTTTTAGATTCTACAAGAGACGTCCCTGACTTTCCCCATGACGGGGAACCGGATGTTAAATTCTTATTGATTGATTGATACAGAAATAAATAAAGCACGAAATCAAATGATGCAATACACTACATTTATGTCATAGTGAGATGATTGATATAACACTGCAGTCATTTCAACATTGTTCGATTTACATAACAAGCCAATATCCTAGAGATTAATCCGCGATTAAGACTGCACTGGACTCTAATTCTAGTGTTTATTTTATAGTCTTTGTAGTTCTAGTTTCTAGTCTTTAGTTCTAGTGTCTTCTATTCATTTTGTCTTGAAGTACGGCATACAATTGAAGCATTGTCAGTTTAAAGACAGACATTGCTATATCTCAAAATTTCAACTAATTATATACCGAAAACCGTGCCATTCATTCAGGATGACAAAATTTAACATAGCCCTTTTTGTAATTTTAGAATGGGAGTTCATTTTAATTTAAAATAGTTTACAAGTCCAGCATTGGCTAACTTAGCTCGAATTTGATATAAAACATTGCACACACACATATGAATATTGTTGATATTGATTTCCCAACAATTTCTACATGGTCCTAGTTCTTAAAGCTGTCTGCCACTTTAAGCTTCATTGCAAGAGCATTATAAATTTACTGTAAAATTGTATTTTGTTACACATTACAACAAGAGTTGAATTGAATTCAAGCGTACTTATATTAAATCCCAGCAAATTCCTTCAATGGTCTTATATCTCGATTAATAACTTGCAAAAATATTCCGACATCTTTTGTATTTTTTAATGCGCGCCCACTTGTTAGAAGAACTGTTGCGTGTTTATTATAATATAACAAAACAATGTAGAACCACTCAAATCATAACAAATTTTCGCAAATGGCAAATGTTACGCATCATAGCCTTTTTACAAAATTACTAGGGGAAAGGAATATAAAATTAATGTTTACTTGGAAAGGTCAAATAGTCCTTTAATAAGGTACTAATATCTAAAGTAAATAATAAAAAGCTTAAAGTAAACAAAGTATGTATTGTCCATTATCCTTTATCCATATTATCCAATGTTTATTATTATCAACAGTTCATTATTTTGTTCTAAAATAAAATATTGATTTTTGGATTATTAAACACTACAATTGCTCTACTTTCGATACAGGAGTTAATCATTGTTGCTAAAACCTAGGGGCATTTTCCCTCCCACTCAGTTATCACGGATTGAAAGGGCTGCGGACCCTTTCCTTAGTTTCCGTTGTTGACTGATTACAGGATAGAGCGCCAGCCTCAAGGCTTCCTTCCAGGGAGACAAAGCGGGTAATTTAATTTTCCGTCATGTCAAGTAAGAAGTTATGACAGTGGCTTCTTTTAAAAATTGCATATAACTATGATTCCGAATTAAAACACAAATTATTGTGAAATGAATCATGGATGCTGATTAATACTTACATTTACAGTATATATATATATATATATATATATATATATATATATATATATATATATAAGGAAACCTTTATATATATACATGTATTTATTTATATATACAGTATATATATACAGTATATATATATATATATATATATACTGTATATATATATATATATATATATATATATATATATATATATATATATAGGTATATTCATGTAAAGGCCTATATAACTGTTAATTATCAAGTGAAGCGTTCGGATAAATTACCTGTAAATTACGGAGAAAAACTGGCTGTAATTTATCAGAACCATGATGCTGTTATCTAACCTCCAGATATCAAAATATTTTTCATTTTACATGTAAGTGTCTTTGACATGCATGCTTATATAACATTTAACGATTTGACTGCATAGATTCTATGGTGGAATCAATCTAACTAAATTGGCAACTACAGTTATTTAATTTCCGTCTTTTCATGGCAGTATGCCTTTGAAGTTAGATTTGTACCATTCCTTATAATCGATGCAGTGAAATGTTGTAGAGTCATGCATGTATAAGAGATAAAGAAATATAATCACAGTGAATGATTGACTGACTAATTATATCGATGAAACCCGTCAAAACAAGCACAAATGTTCACATTCTGCATGCTGATTATTACATTAAGTAGAACAATATTTTATATTTCTGATATCTGGAGGTTAGCTAACAGCATCATGGTTCTGATAAATTACGGAAAATTTCTTCAGTAATTTGTAGGTAATTTATCTGACTGATTCATTCGGTAAATACCCGCTGTATTGGCCCGTATGTTAATGTAACTATATGCCTATTTGCATATATATATATATATATATATATATATATATATATATATATATATATATATAAATTAAAGATAAGATCGGGGCCATACTATGCGTGAAAATACATGACTTTTATGCATTTAGTGGTTAATCTTCCGTTATTTCAACTTCTAAACGTAAATATATGAATTTAACTATTCATGAAGCGAATGGCGGACTTGTGATATCTAAATTTTTGATTTTAATTTGCATTTCATCTATTTATGTCCTTTATTTCTCTAGTATTCTTCCTAGAATGAAATCCTGGATTTTGGTTCGCACCATTTATTAATCACGCACTCTTCGCAGCGGTTAATTTGGTTCCATAGTGTTCAATATTGTTACGGAAAACAGTAGCACTCTAAAGATGTTGTTGTTGTTATCCAGTTAATATTGAAGGTTTTTCTACAGTCACCTAGCCCCAGGATAGAATCCCAAGGAAGTAGGACTAGAAAAGAATCCAAAGGGCCTTCAATTGACATCTGGTTAATTAATTTTAACATTCATAACCTCACCAGTTACTTAACACAATGAGATATTTTAACAACCATATAACCAACCGTCACTTAAATGTATGCAATTTTCACACATTTGGTGTTAGCGGTTCAGTGGATTGAAATTTTAGGACTTTTGGCTAATTGAGCTAACGGATTCCCAGTAAACGTCAACTGTTTCTGAATTTGTTAACGATTTTTATTTTGAGCATAATTCTTTCAAAAAGATTATTCTGTAGCAATGAAATCCCGAGTTTTCTCAAATTAAGAGTCATCGACAAATCAAGAAGGAATAAGAAAATTGTAATTTTTCTACAAACGTTTCATGAGTATTTAATTGCATTGCAAATTTAAACAAAGATTGTCAAGAGAGATTTTCAAGTTACATGTTATGGCCGGTTTAAAAGACTTTTAATTCTTCTAATTTATAAAAGAAATAACTCTTATTTTCAACGTATATTTATATGAAAATGGAATTTCTTTTCTGATAAGATACTTTTACTAAAAAATGTAAAAGCTTCTATACTGGAACTTACAAAGTAAATTTCCAAACTAATTAGTCCTGAACTCCATGAACGATTAATTCGGTTTTCAGACATCGAAAAAGGAACTATTGCTAGTAACATTACCTGTCCGTCAAATGAAATTGTGGTTATGCCGATTTATACTGATTTATAGGCCTATATGTTTATATCGGTTTATTGCAATTTTTTCTAAAAACTGTTCTTGTAAGTCTAATAACAAAATATGTCTCTCTACAATGTCAATATGTATTTTGAATTTACTTTCAATTTATCAGTTCTTCTAAAATAATTATAGCTTTGATTATCAAACGCCAGTCCTTATGCCCTATAAGTCCTGTATGCTCAATTTTCACTTAGTATTTTCATAATATATATAATGTCATTGGGAATTTCGTGAAAGTAAAATGTATTCATTTCAATTGGATATTTTTGATTTAAATTCAATGTTTACGTTCATTAGATATATAACGGCAGTTTGAGTATCAGGTATGAAACTTCAAACTCGTATGCATGACTAGCTTTTTAGTATTAGCTATCATGCTAAGCGGCTATTTACTATTAAATTATAGTTTTTAATTTCTAAATCTAATCTTAATCATTTTCAGCATCTTTTTCACACGTTAATTACATTATTTGTTTAAATGTGATTAATTTTAAATTATATAGTCTCTCTCTCTCTCTCTCTCTCTCTCTCTCTCTATATATATATATATATATATATATATAATATATATGCACTTTTTTGACTCAGTGTATTTGATATAGCTTATAATTAAATTCATTCTTGCACTTCTAACTACTTAACGTACTTTTATGCCTTCTTTATTTTTATTTCAGACTAGATAATAGCACAGAAACAGGAGATATACGAGATTTTATTGAAATTCTGATTATTTAAAGGCATATTTAATTATTTTAAAACACTCGTGTCCCCACAAATTCAAGAAGGTTAATCATTTTGGGCTATGAGCTGCAAATATATTATTAATCGTGGAAAGGTCACAGGCAGAACTTGCTACAAATGCCTAACTGAAAGGAAATAACCCTTGAGGCTTTTAAATTAGTTAGCCTTTAAATTCTTTTCACGTGACGGTTATGATGAGGCTAAAGATATCTTAATATAATTCTTAACTTTAGGCCCAACCGATAAATTTGTTAGCTAATAAATTACACATACCGAGTATTACGAAAGGTTGTGGTCTAAAGTTAAAGAAATATTTGAATGAGCTGGCTGGACCCAATGACGATGTCGGAAAGATATTCGACCGCGGATCGGTATATGCGGGTTCAAATCCTGGACTCGGCCGTCGCTGACATAGCTTTCGAGTGAGGAAATTGACTTTAACATTAGTTTTACGAGCTTTAGCTGCATGCATTTTATTTCATTTATTTCGTAAATTTTATTAAACTATTAAAGAAAGCGGTTGGCTAACTGTGATATTGTTTCAGAATATTTATGTAGTTGGAAAATAAATTTCTATGGTAGTGTCTTTTAGATTTCTTGACTACGTATAGCGGAAATTTACCTGTAATATAGTAAAATTGTAAATTAAGTTATATATTGCTCTGACTGTCTGAAAGAAATCGACGTTTAAAGGTTCTTGATTGGCTGGTTAAAGGAAGTCCTTGACGCGCATATACTGCTGCTCTTGGACTAGAGATGAGGACAGTAAAAGCTCTGTCGATATCCTGCAATTGTCCTTCCTGATTCCGGCTTAAAACAGTTTCGCTCAAATCTCCACCGACCAGATCCCAGTCCAACGTCGAGAACTCGCCTGACATGTGCCATTGATTAGGCGCTTACGATCAGGGCTCTGCCGAGCGGTGGAGAGTTGGAGCAACCGCTAGAGTAACCCCAGTGAAGTAGTATATCACTAACTCTTACTATTTAATCTTACTATTATTCTTTTATTATTCGTATTATTATTATATTATATTATTATTAGTAGTAGCATTATTATATTATATTATTATTATTACTGTTATTATTGTTATATTTTATTCTTATTACTTATTATTATTATATTAGTATTATTCTTAATGTTATTCTTACTATTATAACTCTTGCGCACTGCCAGCTAGTGAGTTTACTACACAAATTTCCTTCATGAAATTCAATTTCAAGCTCATCGGCATAGCCTCGCCATTTAATTCAGTCTAAATGGTTTTATAAGTTTTTAATGACTTTTTTGTCTTTATAAATTATAGCACTAGTCTTGTGTGATGCTTTTTGTATTTGCCATCTTTACATTTTCTTTGAATCATTGAATTCGATAAATGTATGAATGAAGTTTTCTCGTTTTCATTTTTACTGTTAAATCAATCACTATTCTATGTTATAAAGAAAAATCTCATATTCGTAATCAAATTCTACAAACTCTTCATTACAATCAGTGGATTATTATTATAATAATACATGTCAGAATTTGAATTTTTCAATTGCTACCTAGTGTGTTAATATGATATGTATTTGTTTATTGGTAAATAAATTGCAATATATTGTAATTATCTAAAATAGGTATAACCAAATATTACCATATGTCAACATCACTGATTTCCGTTGACTGTGTTGAAGAGTTTTGTAAAATCAAATATGATTTATTTAAAATTAATTTTAATCCTAAAATTCTCAAATATCAATCTCTATTTAATTCAACATTTAACTCTTTACGTAATAGATTTGCACACACATTTAGGTAATTCTAGTTTACACATCCACATCATGGCATTCGACGGTTGATCACATGTGTCACAATTGTCAAATCAGCGTTATATATGCAATGATGTGTAACGATGTAAAAAGCTAAGGTATTTGCCATCTTTGGTATCTTACCGACTTCGCCACTGGCTACTGGATGCAGTCAGTGGCGAAGTCGGTAAGATACTCGAATGCGGATCAGTAGGTGCGGGTTCAAATCCTGGGCTCGCCAGGCACTGACATCGCTTTCGAGTGAGGAAACTGACGTTAACCTTAGCTTTTTACATCGCAAAAGAATTTGCTAGTTAATTAATCAAGTATTTACTGATGCTTTGCAAGGTTTATTGGCATCTGAAACATAAATATACTATAACTAATTGATTATAACAATGATTTCCATTCAGTCGACATGGAGTTCCATCCGGCAGTTAAACATCCAGGTAGCGCTGATGTTATTCAGGACAAGCTGCCATGGAAATTCGCGACGTGTAGCGCATGTCGAGTTCTATTCCAGTTCAGCTGTCCACACCGTTCACAGGATATCAGCCTCATATCATTGGCTACAGTTTCACTGAAGTGCTAGAACGCGGTATAGAGACTGAGACCTTTATGGAAGAATTAGTCGACCGGTTAGCAAAGAATCTGACATTCTTTGAAATGGTATACCCCGAATGTCAGTTAAGCAGGGTTATTGAACAATAAATAAAACTATTAATGTGCGTAATAAATTTTTTAGATATTTGGCACTTTCTCTTTTAGTTAAAAAAGCTAAAAAGCAGTCAATCTTCGACTGTTCAAAGGTCCCTATTGTGGGCTATATCATGCTCAGTATGCCATTGTTGAATCTTTATTCAACCACCGATTTGCATGTTGATGCTAGACAATTTTAATTACAATTACTTATATAATGATTATTAGTGTGAAAGTTCATTCCTATTGATGATTTCTTTTACTATCTCTGAAATCACTGAATTTAATGAGCTAATGAGTTCATGAGTTTTTGCAGAACGTGGAATCTATCTAAACTCCTTTTCTGAAAACATCAGTTTATACCAGTACTAATTTTGTCACAGAAAGTGGAAAGATGATTTTTTATCAGTACTAATTTTGTCATTTAAAGCTTAATCAAACAGGGTTTTTACGGAATGACTTTGCTCACTAGTTTTAAATCTTAAAATATTAATATTTATCGATCGTTATATTTGACCAAGGTTATAATTTCAATCTATTTTCATGGCAGAAATTCAGTCTATCAGAGACCGAATATCCGAGATTCGAAACGATAACCATTTAGGCAAGAGTAGTATTTACATAAATACCCAGTTTAATGATAAAATGTCAACCTTTGTAAAATAAATATCAAATTTTTGCAGGAAGGAGAGAATAATATATATTCTAAAATATTGCTAGAGAATATTTAAAGGAAAAAAATGTTTATAAGAAAAATTACAGAAGAAACGGATAAACCTATCTAATTTTTAAATGAAATTATTTGGATAAATTAAGACAACATGTATTTCATGATGCTATCTGAGAGTCGAATGTCCAATTCTGACCACCGGTCGAGAAGGAAACACGGATACGATTCATCGGACAATCAGCATTTGAGTAACGGACATCTGCAGCGTAAGTTTTTTAATATTGATGTTCTATACAATAAATGTTCAATAATATATCTAAATCAATAAATGTTCAATAAAATAAATATAACATACAATAAAAAGTAAAATAAATAAAATATAAATACAAATAAATAAAATAAAATTGATAACGAAATTTAAATCTATATAATACTGTAAAAAGAAAGATAATTGTCAAACTAATTTTCATTTCATTAGTGTCTATGATGATAGTGTCCAATTGATTGTCTCAATCAACAACTAAATTTTCTCAGTAATAATAATCACTTACATAATAGCTTCGTAAATTCGTCATGAATTGCTCGTTGTTTATTAAGAGTCTTTTTGTCATAAACTTAAGTATACACGGTAGAGGCTTAGAGATATGACTGAAACTAAATTTATATTGTTGTTTACACATTCTAGAAAGCAATAGTGCAAACTGCCACTGGGCATGTGGATGCTATTTATCTGAATGATTTTAAAAGAAATAAATATGCAGTTGCCAACTTTTTAGAATATCTGATGAGGTACGAAGAAAATATTTTTCTAACACTTCATAAATTTAATATCCAATAATATTTGACACTGTCAATATCAAGATAGTCTATTTATACATAAAAATCTAGTAAAAGTAAATAAAAAAGTAAACACTCATTCTAGTGGAATGACACGTTGATATCTAACACTCTTTAATACCACATGTTTAAGCCGTTAAGCAATTTAGATCATTTTTCCGTATAACCAGTCCAGTGAATGTCCGAGATGTTACTCTCAGATCAGAGCGGCTGGGAATCGAACCCACGATGGTTCAATTCACCTCAAGATCTGTCAATAAAAAAATTCATGATGTTACCCCTATGCTACTAAAACCTTCAAATAGTAGCCTAGTATATTCTACTGTTAATATTTGTATAATTTTTCATAGTTATTATTACTATTATGGTTATGTCACAATGGTTTGTGATAAAGCTGGTAAAGCTAAGGTTAATATCAGTTTCCTGGCTCGAAAGCGATGTCAGTGACGGAAGAGCCCATGATTAATCCTACGTTCATTTCTGTAATACTTCATTTTAAGAAAATGGCATTTAAAGTAATCATTTCAACTAACTGTTTTCTTTTGAATAAGATAATGCGGCAAATAGTAGATAGATGCTCATATAATGTGGATCAGTGTAGTAGTTTGAAACTAGAAATTTGAATCAGCGTCCTGATCAATGATTCCATATCTGTCAACATTAGTTTGTGGCTTCCAATGTGGAATATATAGAACCTGAATTAACAATTAGTTAAATAAATGTTGGGTAAAAGAAAAAGATGCAGGTAATATTGAAGATAAAATCTATTATTATTATAATCTTGAAGATGAAATATATTAGGTTGGGCCAGTCTGCTAATTTAACTTAAATAACCCGTCGTTTAGCAATTAAAAAATGATATTCAGAAGAGAAATTGACAGCTTTCGAAATAAATATGTTTCTTAAGAAATGGCATTTGTAGTTTAAATATGAAATTCAATTTTCTTAGCCATTAACCTAGTTAAAATGCTGACTATATTGCATGGCTAATCTCTAGGTTTATTCATGATAACAAATGATCTAGAATTTAGCACTATTCCCCATCGTTACGTCAATGAGCAGTTTATAGCTCACTAAAGTATGATGTATTATCTTGTTCCCGGTTCATCAGTTAGAGATGAACAAACAAATCCTTACCTTTATCTAAATATTGTATATTTTAGTTAATCTCTCTCTCTCGGTGCACTTCCTACTGGCAGGTCCATACTCAATGCAATTCCTACTGGCATATAACGTCTCCACTCATCTCTTCCGTTTTCCTTTTCATGTACACATACTAGTGAATCTTTAAATCATCTACATTTTTTTGATATACCATTATTCTTGGGGGGATTCTGCTTATGACGAGGTTGACCCATATGCCTTCCTCAGCTTCGACTAACGTTTACTGGGCAGGAGCGTCATTCCCTTAGAACACTATCTTGTTTGTTTTAGTTAAGACATCTAAAGAATTCATTTTAATGAAATCAAATATTGGTCTCTTGCTTTGCTGTCGATTATAATCACCAGAACTAAATATAAAGTGGAAAATTCTTTCGTTTTTCTCTAAAAGGAATTTCAGAACCTGGCAAAAAGCTAATTAGCATGGCATTTACCTCCGGCATTATATCTATCTCAATAAGTTTAGCCACTACTCTTGCTTCTGTTCATTGAATGCAATATCATCACTTTAACGCTCTATTGTCTGATACAATGGAAACTGCACATACAATGTATTTGCAATTTTTTTTACGCGTAGTCGAATGGAAGTGTAATGTTTGATAACAATGTGTAATTAATACAACAATACACTGCAGAAGAAGACTCCATTTAAGAAAAATGTTTACGTTACAAATAGAAGTCTTTTCGAATTCTATTGCTTTGTGATTGAGGCAGATGACCTACACACATTCTTTCGAGTATGGATGAGTCATAGCTCAGTACGGATAAGTCTTTTAACGAAGAGTATCAATAGGTAAAGTGGTGGTAAAGTGACCGGTAAAGTGGTGGTAAAGTGACTGGTAAAGTGGTGGCAAAGTGACTGGTAAAGTGGTGGTAAAGTGACTGGTAAAGTGGTGGTAAAGTGACTGGTAAAGTGGTGGTAAAGTGAATGGTAAAGTGGTGGAAGAGTTTCAATGGTGGTAAAGTGGTTATTAATGGTGAAGTACTGAAAAGAAGTACTGAATCTACCGATAAGCTAGAAATACTGAATCTACTGATAAGCTAAAAGTACTGATAAGCTAGAAGTATTGAACTGATATGCTGAAAGTACTGATTAGCTAGTAGTACTGATAAGTTAGAAGTATTCTTAAGCTAGAAGCAGTGATAAGCTACATATAGTTGTACTGATAAGCTAGAAGTACTTATAGGGTGGTTAACTAATTTTTATCAATAAAGTGCAGTTTTGAACTTTTTCATATCTTTGTAATATATTCATTAGTTTATAGATTTTAAAAATATAAATTATTTTGCGTTTAGCTGTACAATGAAATCTTAAGAAAATCTTTGCGAAGGTAGCTTCGAGATTTTCAAACTAAACCTAATACCATCTTTTTAGTTAAAGTAGTGTAATCTGATTGATTCTTTTATAGATCTCCATTGCATTATGTAGCGGTGCAATGACGTTTTGCTACATTATTATTTTATTACTTGATAGTGCGCTGTAAATTCAATTTATTGCTCTTCAGATACTCTTATATTATGCTTCACTGCGACTACATTCGCTGATTATCCTATGTTCCTGGTTGAAAGCGAAGCTAATATTTTTATTTCCTCTTTTCACTCCTAAGATTATTTCATCCAAGCTAAAGTCTTCAAAGATAAAACCTGCTTGAGGCGCGTTTGTTAGGAATGCAACTTTACTTAGGCTATGGTTCAGGCTTTTGATTCGCATTTCACAAAAGACAATAACATTTTAATTAGGCCAAAATTATAGTTTCTTATTTGAATCGACTTTATGCATTTTGATTTCTCTTCTTCTCTTTCTCTATCTCACTCTCTCTCTCTCTCTCTCTCTCTATCACTTTCTCCCTCGCCATCAAATTATCTTTCACGCTCCCTATCACTCTTTCCTATATGTCTGCGTGTTGTTAGTTTTTTTTAATTTCTTCTATACGCTTTAGTAATATACAGTAAGTAATAGGATTCGATAATCCGCTTGGATAAATTTTAGAAATCTTTTGTCTCACCTTTTAATACATTTCTACATTGAATTTCATATTTTAATATATCAATATTTTATGTTTTAATTTAGTAATGTGAATCCACCTCTTCTTGTTTCCGTTCCACAAAACAATATTTTTGCATAAGCAACCGTTTCAGCCATAAGGCAATCATAATTGCTCAAAATAATTTTAGATAAAATCTAGATTAAAATCATTCTGGATCAAACACAGAGAAACTAACACTTAAAAAGTTCTAATTATTTGCTACAAGAATATAATTTTGAAGTAAAATAGCAAATTAAATATTAATCAAAATCAATAAGAGTAATAAGCCTATAATTGCCAACAAACTAAAACTGAAAATAAATTGTCTATGAAATTTATATGTTGGACTTATCGTCTGCAAAGAGAAACATTATTATCTCTGCTTCTATATGGAATTTAGGCTAGCAAAATGCAAATAGAAGCTTTGAATCGCAAGAATTAGACTTTGATGGGTGTTTAAATTACAATGCTTACTGAAAATTAATGTATTCATATTCTCAAAGCCTTCAGGCCCTGATTGTATCTTCAGCATATCAGCCATCTTTTTTGTTTTTGACAAAGAAATTATCTTGTTAACGTTTATTGCATTAGTAGATCGCGAGCAATATTAATCTTTCTCGAGAACAGTACATGTAGATTGTTTGATCGACCCACAATTGTCTGCAGCTACTGGTTTATGTAGGAAGTTGACATTTATATGCTCGGCTGCAGAGCGCTGCGGATGGAAATGGGCTTACAATATTACTGCACGCAGGGGATTTGACTGGCACTACGCCTCTCTCTATGACTATGGGAAAGCTTCCTTTTTATACATCAGCCCTGACGTTACACTAATGCGCCTGTTGATTTTGGTAAGATCGCTGTGTTAAAAATAATGCCGTTATAATAGGATTGCATCAAGTTCACGCAAGCTTTAGATCAGAAACCACAGCCATTTTAGAGCCATCTAATTATTTTATTTTTTTAACATACACGTTTCTTAATTTTCAAAAGAGTTATATTTAGGTTTAGGGATAAGGATAGGTTAAAAGTTATCAAGAAAAATGCAATTATGGTTGTACTAATGGCTTTAATTGGCTTTAATTCCTAATTGGCTGGAGCCAGTGGCGAAGTCGGTAAGATACTCGATCGCGGATCAGTATGTGCGGTTTAAATCCTGGGATCGCCGTCACTAACATCGCTTTAGAGAGTGAGGAAACTGACGTTAACCTTATCTTTTTTATATATTTGGGTTAGATTAGGTTAGAATTTTGATGAGCCATTGGCGGTTGTTTCTGCCAATAGTTGTTTCTGCTCATTAATGTCTACCTAAATTAGTTGATGAAAGGCACACCTAGCAATGGAACGAGCTTAAACTGAGTTTAATAGGATTCTTCGCTGAGCTGGATGTCTGAGTGAATAATGGGCTGACATGAAGAGCAGGAGGCTATCGGTTCAAACCCCAGCCGAGTCGACCCTGGAAAACTACCAGGTAGTGGACGATAAACTAGGTTATTTCTAATCTTTAATAAGCCAATAGGGTTAGCTACCAGGCTTTAGATTAATAGGCTTTTAAAAGCTTTTAGGCTTAATGTAAGTTTGTGATTTTATGTCACATAAATTAACACAGGTTTAACACGAAGTCATGAATTCACTTCTAAATTTATCGGTTAATTAGTTGATTTAATTAGATACCTGTATATTATATGGTCTTGCTGTGAACTTTGAGATTTTTTAAGCTTGTTCATTTCGTAGAGCGCCCATCACGTGCTGTTACAACTTTTAACATAATATAATAATATGTTGAGAGGATATTAAAGCAGGATTATGCGGCGTTTACCGGACTGCTGTGACTGGATTTTATGATTCTGAGTTATCATCTTACAATACCAGGTCATTGTTCTACATCGTCTAAGCTTATCCGAACATTGAACGTGTCATAAATTATTGCTGTCCTGTTGTTAATTAATTAATTAATTGTCCTGTTGCTTACATGAAGATTGCAATGTCAATCTTTTCGAAACTTAGTCAGAAATTATGCAGCATTTACCCGTTCACGATCCTGACCAATGTGTCGAACTCATAGCTAAGCGCATGTGTCCAAAGAGGCGACCAAAGAGGAATTGGGAAATACAATGGGAAACTAAATCATAGAGTACAGTTGTCCAAAGAGTTTAAGGGAATCACACGGAAAATCATTTAAGCAATCATATTTCCAATGTGCATTAGGAAGACAATAAGCAATCTCTCCAGTGACCATATATTGCCAGGCGTAATAATATCTTGAGATCAGAAAGTCAAAGCAGTCAGACTGCGTAGAATTAAATTATAGGTTGAGGAAATATTCTTTAGACACTGGTTAAAATAATTTAGCAGGACCGTCCACATGCTGACTTTAAACTATACACTAGAATGAATAATAAATGCATAGGGGATATTAATATCACTTGAAAGCTAAATAAAAGTTCATATTTCTAAAATAAAAAAAAAAAAAAAGTATTTAAAAATGATGTTTAAGTCATGTAAAATAATTGAAACGGTCGCCATCTCGTAAAAAATCCAGATATGTAATATGCACGTACATACGTATGCGTTCAGATAAATATGTGTATAAAAACACATACATTTATTCATTTTGTGTGCAACACATACGGGCACAGGTGTCTACGCATTAGCAAATATACAAACACTCATGCACTTTTATATAGGCCTATATATTTTGCACATACAAGCACACACTGCCAACACATTCACACATGTAAGAACATATACGCTCTTATATTATCCTCCAAGCGAACAGTAATTCACGTAACAGTATCAGTTATTATTTTAAAACCAAACCATTAGCAATCCATTAGCACGCCTTTAAATATTATTCAATTTTCAAGGGAAATATGCGTCTAAGTATCTATATATTAATCCTCTATACAATTTGTTTTCTCTGTTATCTTAATTGTTCTCATGGACTGGTCCATTTATACAATGACACGTTCTTAGTAAATACACAAAACACCAACGGAGCTATTATTATTTAAGAAAAATAATCCAGCAGCCTGGACTTCAATGCAAACTAATCGAGATTTGTTTCCAGGTCTCATGATTTAATGGATATTACTCTATCGAGTGAAATAACATTTCTTCTCTCTCTCTCTCTCGCTCTCTCTCTCTCTCTCTCTCTAATAAAGTTGGGTGCGTTTATGTGTCATCAAATTCACGATGAAATAAAGCTACAACTGAGATCTGAATGAAAAACCATCTCGGTAAGCTTAGTGTTTCACGTTATGGGCTACAATGAAGTAGTAAGAAGTTAGTGAATTGTGTGTGATGGCATTAACTTCTTGATCGATGGAGTGCTGCCTATACTATACAGCATGACACCAGACTGATTATATATACAGTATATATATATATATATATATATATATATATTTATTTATATGCATATATATATACATGTATATATATATATCGATTATATATATATATATCTTTATATATATACATACATTGATTGACTAGCTACTTGAGAGAATTCTTCTTGAATGAATAGTGCTTTTACAATTTAAAATGACTGAAAATAAATATAATAAATAGGAACCGAGCATAACTTAATTTCCACATATTATGCTATAGTTTAGACTTGCATTACCGGCTCTGAACGTACATGTAGGCCTACATGTACATGTATATATAATGTTCGAATGACGTAGATGACAGTTTTATCTAACCTTCACTCTCCGACTATTTCACGCGTACTGTTAGATACATATATAGTAGGTATATATACATGTATATATATATATATACAGTAGGCCTATTATATATATATATATATATAATACATGGGTTCATTGTATATAATACGATGTATCACTATATATATATATATATATATATATATATATATATATATATATATATATATATACAATGATACATCGCTGATGTACTAGTGAGGCCTATTATATATATATATATATATATATATATATATATATATATAATACATGGGTTCATTGTATATAATACGATGTATCATTGTATGTATATATATACAATGATACATCGCTGATATACTAGTGTTCAGCCAAGTGGCAGGTCCATGGTATTTGAGCCTATTCCTAATCTTAGTCGGCTTTAGAATGTTAATAATTTCACAAATAGCAATTCCTTATACACATCGTAATGTAGAATACAGCTAGGATGAATATATTTTTGAAGTGACTTTGTTTTCTTCAATTTTTGCTTATTCGCCTCATACGTCAAGTGCAGTCCACGTTTGACCTATTCTTCAATGCCCCAGTTACAGCAAGGAAGAAAGATACATCAACATACATAAAACTAGATAAGCAGCAGATATGGAGAATTAGCAGAGTCGTTAATACGAGTTTGTACTTCCATTAGTCGAGCTTCGTTCTTCGTTCTTCCCCTTGATTCCATTTGTGCACGAATGAGTCGAATGAACAAGAATTGAAATGGTGGAATCTCTCTTGTCCACCATATTGTGGAGTTGTCTACTGCGTTATTAATCGCCAATGTTATTTATTTGAAACAGGGTATGTTAAACGTTTAATAATAAATTTATTACATTTTTTATAATAAACTTCATTAAATATTCCCGTTCTCGTTCATTATTGGACTAGTTTATGTGATTTCAAATTTGTCTGGCTTGAAGATTTTTCGGTTCATGCTACTTATTTAAGCTGTAACTTTTCTAGCATTTCGAAAATATAAACAACTTTATAAAATATAGAAAAACCTTTTTCGTTTTTGACTCCGTTAACTTTTGAATCGCCCCATTTTAACTCGACATTAAGGATATTTCTAGTAAATTTTGTTTCGTTAATATTTTTGAAATTAATATTAATATTAATGTTTTTATTATTCTTACAACTATTAAATTATTAATATCAAAATTATTATAATAAAATTTTTGTGGTTAAATTATTATTACTAATAAAATGCTGAAAATTATTATTATTATTATTAATATGATTATCAATTTTGCTATTTTAATACTATTTATTATTACTATTGTTATTATTACTATTGTTTTATATTATTATAATAAATATCATTACTGTTTGTTGTTTTTCTGTTATTGCAATTATTATTGTTATTCTTATTAATATTAATATTATTACTCTTAGATTATATAGCCTACTATTTACTATTATTATTATTTATTATTTATTTATTATACTACATTTTATTATTATTATATTTAATTCTAATTATAATTTAGCATTTTCATCATTATCTATATTATATTATATTATTATTATTAATATCATTATTATTATCAATTCTATTAGATATCTAGAGAGAACTAAGAATGAATTATATCCGGAAAAATAGAGAATATGGAGTGACAGTTTGATTGTTCGCCTTGGATGCAAATGTCGCTTTGGATGTAAGTGGTCTGGGTTCAAATCCAGGACAGTCAACGCGCAACCCAATCCACACAAGCACAGGTTCAACAACGTAACTCAGGACGTGCTCATTTGAAGTATTCTAATTCACAAAACAGGCATATTGGCGGCAGAATAGAACCTTCCAGCCGGCCGAACAGCGCAGACAATTTAAAGAATCTCCACTACACTCTATTTGAAAAGCAGCTCGTAATACAGTCAACGGTCAATTGATGTCTAAACTAAGGTTGAACGAATTACGATTTTCCGGGCAAAATACATGTAGATCAAATTTAGGTAAGTTATCGGATTGTGGATGAGTTTGTTCAGGGTTCAAATTCAGTGCTCTCCCTGTCATTGAAATTTTGTCGAGCAGAAAACTGTAGTTAAACTTGTCATTGAGCCTTTGAAGATTTACATCACCGTTCGAGCAAATTTAGAACAGTTCTACAACCACCGGTCAAATAAATGATCCTTCTTCACTGTATAAATTACTTACCCGCGCGCCAATCTATGTATCTAATAAAACAAAGGATTCTTAACATTCGATGAAAAATTCTGCCAATAAATCTTGATTATGCTTTTCCTTTAGATTTTTGCGGAAGTTGATTCAATGGACTTGGAAGAGAAATTGACATGCGGAGATAATGAATTATTTCTAAAGCGCGCAGCTTTCACTGAACAATACGAGAGTTTTTGCGTGTATGTCAAAACAAGCCGCTAGTAATTAAAGCTCATGAAGTCGTGGTAATTTCAAGCCTGGGTGGCTAAGAAAATTAAATAAATAAAGTAGAGAAAATTCGTCTTACTGGTCTTGAATTAACTAATATGTAAATGTTTATTCTATTTGACATTTAGTTTTAGCGTTACATAGAATTAGAAATTGGAGTTAGAATTCCACTTGGAAATTGTCTTAAAATTAGACCATATTAAACCAAGTTTGTTGGGGTTTAAATGTAATTTGATATCTAAAACATGAAAGAGAATTGGAATGGCATTGAGATACATAATTTACTTAAGTCTTATTTATACGATAAATCAAGCTGATCGAAGATAATCAAAATTCCATTAAAAGCAATCAGAAGATACATCGTGCCACTGGATTTGAAAACAGTCTATACTGTGTTCCATCTCAATTTTTCTGTGCAACGAACTGGCTGTGTAACACGTAGCATGTTACACAGCCAGTATTACATATGTTACATGTTAAATGTAACAAATGCAACTTTTAATGTCGTTAATCCTGTAGGAGTTAAATAAAATCAGGGTACGGATCTCATCTCCTAGTATCAAGACAAATCCTCATATTCGTGGTAACATCACATTATATTAGTTCACTGGCTGAAGCCAGTAACTGATAACATACTGTGCCGTTGTCGGTAAGATACTCGACAGCGGCACAGTATGTGCGGGTTAAAATCCTGGGCTCTCCTATCACTGACATCGCTTTCGAGTGAGGAAACTGACGTTAACCTTAGCGTTACCAGCTTTGCCAATCTTTCACACCACGAAGTACTCATCATGTTAATACTAGACGATGAGTAGTTAGAGAACAATAGAATAGAACAATAGGATTAGTAATCAAATGCACATTCAGTATCACAATTAGTAATCAATTACTATCAATTATAGTTTTAACAATTAGTAATCAATTACTATCAATTACAGTTGTAACAATTAGTAATCAATCATTATAATGTACTGCTCGTTGAGCCTCGTTCTCTCTTATGAGGAAACAGATTAATCACACTCCGAACAAAGAAATAACAACAAGAAAAAGAAGAAGAAAAAGATGATGAAGAAGAAGATGAATGTGAAGAAAAGAGGAAGTGAAGCAGAAGAAGAAAACGATGAAGAAGAAGAAACGAAACATATTACTACGACGATGACAAAGCAGAATAATAAGTGCTGCGTATATTTGTCATCACTTCAGTCACATCATTCGACTATTTGCTGAGAAAAGGAAACTGTTGCCATTTATAAACACAGCAGAGCAATCTGCAGGAGTCAGGCCGTTAACATTCTGTAATAAACCTATTGTGGTACCGCGTAAACTGCGCCTTCCACAATCCACAATCCAAACACTTTAAGTTTAACCTACATCGATCAACTTAGATCTTCTTGAGATAGCTTATCGAACTCCGGTTTTGTCATTCGCTAATGTGATGTACATCAAACGAAAAATGAAAGCCAATTGGACTATATATGCTTTTATCTCTTCAAAATTGCGCATATAATATCACAATGATTCAAAGAATTGAACTAACAACATCGTATATTCTTAAAGCTAAAATCTTCTCATCTCTGCCTCCAATAAACGTCTGTATAAAAATAATACTTCTAGAGACTAGAACTTTTAGCTGAAACAAAAATTCTATCATTTTCTCCGCCAGAAAAGTTAGGTTTCTTTTGATAAAACGCTGTACAGAAAGACCTGAGTCACGAGAGTCAACTGAAACCTTCGAGATGAGAGCAATGGCATAAATACCAATTGACATTGAATAATCTATTGAACAATATGAAATCTTCCTTTTGACTAAAGCAAGATAAACCGATTTTTCATAGACTTAATTTTTTACTATGTCTTATACTTAAATGTTAATTTTTTAGTATATTTTGTATTTAAATTCCATTTTATTTTATATTCTTTATATTTATATATCCGCGATACTAGTTTGGTTGTCCTCTAGAAGGTTGTTTGTGTAGGGTCAGCTCCGGTGCTCTATAACACACGTAGGACGTCGTCGCGTGGGACTCTTCATTACGGATAGGGATTTTATAGAAGTCTATTCAGCAATACAATAGAAGTACAGTAGCGTTTGGCAACGACTGAAGACATTTTTGTTGAATGGTGGTATTTTAATGAAAGACTTATACAATAAAATTATCTGTCCTATATAAAGTTTGCATTAATTAACTAGAAAGTTTCTACTTCAATTCACTTTCAAGTTTAGCTTATAAATATTTGCGACTTTGCTGAAGGCTGCAAGTAATGTAAAGGATGGATAAAGACTGACATGTTATAATTGTGTTCGAAGATAAACATAACGTACTATAAATATAAATATAGATCTTTCATTCATTCAGCTAATTATAAGACTACCATGAGCTTTCAATTAATAATAATAATAATAATAATAATAATAATAATAATAATAAAGGTTTAGCGTCAATTACTGGAGAACTAAAGTTTTAATTACAACGAAATACAAGACTAATACAACAAAATACAAGCGAAATGCAATTAAATACATGCGAAAGCATTGGTTAACGTCAGTTACTTTCCTAAAACGGTATCAGTCACCGTATGAGTCAAATCAAGGTTTTGAAAAGTTCTCCTTGTGCTCCGTAGTTTAAACCCTAACCGATCATGCCACTGGATCAGGGAATAGCTTGACCTTTGATGATAACCCTAGATATAAATTGATACTTATATCGTTATAACGTGCCTAATACTCTCACGTAATGTAATTTTATTTCATGCATACTTGATTGGTTACCAGACAAAATTTATTATTAGGAAAGTAGTTACAAGGAAATGCCTGTTTGTTGCATGTCTGGTTACAGAGGCCTTAAAAGCTGCTGTGGTGTAATTGCGTCAACAATTTCTGCTGCTTGATAGATAACAGGAGTAATCTAGCAATCGCTCGGGATAATGACTCTAATAATTCCTGGCATTATTCTTACTGGATTGCTAACTTCGCCGAACAGCATTTGACGGATTAGTTGATATTGCGGATTGTGCATTTAACGGTTAAAATGTGTTGCATGCAGGTTGCTAATTAACAGAGATCATACCAAGTTTAAATTTAGATCCGCATTTTTTGCCTTCTCATATTAAACTTTCTCAGTTGTTTAAAGTTGTATTTTCTTCCTTTAAAATTTATACTTTTTAGAAAGTATTTAAGCTTCCTTACATTTCAACCATTTCTCCAGTGTTATGCACGACGATAAGATAGTTGTTAATAAATTGATCTAAAAAAATGAAGAAACAGAAAATTAAAATATAAAATAGACCCTTAAATAAAGAAATGTATCTACTTTATTTGGCTGGAGCCAGAGGCGACGTCAGTTAAATATTCGACCGAGGATCAGTATGTACTGGGTTCAAATCCTGGGTTCGCCCGTACTGACATCGCTTTCGAGTGAGGAAACTGACGTTAACCTTTGCTTTTAGCCTTAGCTTTATATAGTAGCTGGAGCCAGTGGCGATGCCGGTAAGATATTCGACCGCGGATCAGTATGTGCGGGGTTCAATTGAATCCTGAGCTCGTCCGACACTAACATCGCTTTCGAGTGAGAGGAAACGGACGTTAACCTTAGCGTTAGTAGCTTTTTAATGCCATACTCTCTGGCAGAATAAGTATGCTTGGTGGGAGACGTATGATATGCCTATTAATGTTGGCACTGGAAGCTGTTTTAATAATTATAATTAATTATAATTAATTATAATTAATTGGAAACTGAAGTACTGGAATAAGCCCAACAGAGAGATTCAACGATGATGTCATGTAGCAATGTGAACGATCGTTTTGACAGAATCACCATTAAAAAGCTACATGATCTCACTGATTAGCAATAGCGACTTTGCTTTGCTGTATTTTGCGATGATTCCAAATGTATTATAGTTTTATATTAATATGAAATAGCTACACATTATTAGCATAAAATAGGGTATGCAATATGATTAAGAAATAAATATGAAATATGGGTACAAAATAGGCTGTAAAATAGGATAGGAAAATATGGGTATGTAAAAAGTATGAAATGTTGTCATGTGTTTGCATTTGTAATGTTTAACGGTGTTCGTTTACATCTTGTAACATTTTGAGTTGTTGGTTTTGATTTTGAAAGAAAACTTAAATTATTACAACCAAGTAGTCAGTTACTGCACGACATTATGCGCACGAAATATTCGGGAACCCGTGGTCTTGCTAAAGGCAGCAACTTAATCATAACTTGCTTAAGAGTCGTTAGAGTAGAATTGCAAATATATTTTCTACATTTTACCACTACTAATATCGCCAATATTCCAATATATTTTCTGTAAACCGTCAGTCACTACTTTGGCCTACCTGTGAACTTCATTATAATTCTATAGACTTCAAAGCAGTCACGCAAAATTGAGCGACAACAATTTATATTTCATATTTACGTCATTGAGTCGGTTCTTCAGATTAAACCAGATGCCTTGCTGCTTCATAGGGTCAATAATCTCAATGTGCATGTCTGAAAAATGTAAAAGTACCTGTACTAACTCAAATATGTAAACGATATTTTGTCTATAACTTCCGACTATATTAAATTTGTTATATTTCAGTTACATAAATTTATTGCTATATAATTATGACTAAATATTGTACCTGATAAAGCAGTCCTTTATAGAATTTTGAGAAAAACGAATAGTCTCCTAATGTTTTATCAATAAAACATTAAACTCAATATGTCGTGTACAGATGTAAAGCTCATATTGTTGTTGTTGTCGTTGTCGGTATTCTAGAATGAAGCTCTCTTATTTTTGTTGTTGTTCTGGAATGAAGAAGTTTAGCTGTTGAATAACTCTTAATATATATTTAATATCTAAATATAAAGGTACGCTTGCACTACATAATAGCACGATATACTTTTATTGTATAACATAGAATCTATATAGCACGATATACTTTTATTGTATAACATAGAATCTATATAGCACGATATACTTTTATTGTATAACATAGAATCTATATAGCACGATATACTTTTATTGTATAACATAGAATCTATTAGTATTAAGCGATTGTCAATCAATCCTGTCTTCTTAAGTTCGAATTTCTCGAAGATATTAGGGGATTCGCGGTCAGCGGCAAAGTATAGATTCCACTTTCCGTTCATAATATACTTTATAACAATGCAATACGTCAAACCCGATTAATTTCTTTAAATCCCTTTGAAAATCTCCACTAAATAGTAAATACAAATACGTTATGGCTAGCACAACATTTAGGTTGGAATGGCTGACTGCTTGACAATACAAAGACTATTATTATGCAATTTTGATCATCATATGCAACTGTAATCATCTAAGTAATGCAGGCAGCAATAAGCATCCAGTCAACCGCCTTGATGATATGACGATCTTTTATTTGACACCTTATTGGAATACTGTCGAGCAGTTCCCTCTTCTAGATGAACTACATTAATCTTCATCTCATAAAATTCAATGTCACAATATGATGTTCTGCTAAGAATAAAAATTTACATAATACATGTACATTTCCATGTTCTGATGTTGACATTGTTTCTTAGAAAATAATTATCCCCAACATTAAGAATATCGCTAAAAGAGGATTCAAACAAAGGATAAGTTTATGATATAGCTAAATCTCTCTAGAATATACCAAGTGGCAGGTTCAAAATAAATTTTCCTATATATCGTCTGCCTTTACGCTTCTTAAAGAGCACTCCAAAGATCAATAAGTTAGTCCTTCTGTAAAGGCTTTGCTTAATCGATTCTTATATTTCTGGGGAAGAGATGGATTCCGAGACGGTTTCTCTTTGCTTTCCTGAGTTC
>CAJHZI010000705.1:715000-747500 GCA_905160935.1 Enchytraeus crypticus | reverse complement strand
AGCTCACTAATATGTTATCAACACGCAATAGAGTTTAGCCATAGGTCATTTACTGTTATTTATCAAGGAAGTACCGTGCTCTTAACGTGAGCCAATATTATTTTAAATCGCATTTCAAAATTAAAGAAATTAGTTGTGTGGAAGTACTAATTTTTTGTCCATGTTTTATGTAAAAATAAGCATGGATGCTATAGAAGAAATAACGAAGCAACCTAATGTGTAACACAGACTATGACATAGTTTCTTATCTTTTTTCATATATAAATATCTGATATTCAGTTATGCACCTTGTATCACATGATATTGAAATTAAAATAACTTCAACAAAGATTAATTAAACATTCTCTCACTGGTTGCATAGAATGCTGAACGGTAATCAGTTCAGGGTTTTTTAGAGATTATAATAGGTTTTAAGAAGAAGTCTCAAAGAGGGGATTGACTGGTAATATGATGTAGGACAGAGAGGATTTGAGATGGACTATTCATATTCCGACCCTAATTAAACTGGGATTCAAGAGAGAAAAAATGATGATGAAGATAATAAGTTTGAAGAATTGGAGCCTGTGCATCAGCAGGTGCAGTGTTCAAACTCAGGGTTCTTACTTATTCGTCTCTCACGATATGTGCAAGTTACGATTGGACTATTCTTCAAGCGTCTGGTCAGAGCAAAGGGAAATGTTCTAAATATTATTTTTAATACTATTGAAATAGTACCCGTGTTGTGTTCGTGTTGCTGAAGAATAATCGAACCATGGATTGCACGTGTCGTAAACGGCGATAAGGGCACTAAGACCTGAACCAACGACAGAAAGGGTATTCGGCTGGTGAACGATAATATATAGGCTTCAGAAATTGGTATAAAAGTGTCTAAACCTTCTCTCTCTCTCTCATCAGTGCACTGCTAAGTGGCAGGTTCAAGGTACATATTCATACTCAAAGTCTGCTTTCTCGCTCCTTAACAGCACTCCTTAGATCAACAAGTAAAATCCCTTCACAAAATCTATGCCTTACTCATACCTTATGTAGCCTATAGCTTGGGAAAAGTATGGCTTTTGAAGTGGTTTCCAGTTGCCTTCCTCAGAAGGCAACGGGAAACCACCCATATACCACTCAGACCACTTAGGTCTAAACCTTATCCTAGTTAAATTGGAATTCAAAGGAAGATGATGATACTGAATGCTATTGAAAATATCATTTAATGATAATGTTACTCATGAATAAGCGTCCATGCGTGTGTTTTCTTTATTGTGTGTATTATTATTCGACGTACTGAATGTCAGTTTCGATATCGTATTGTAAAGTTCTTTGTTGCATAGCTACTGAAACGAGTGCAAATAATGATCATTTATAATAAAAATTGCAAGGCTCTTTCCTAACTATTTTCTAAAACATCTCTATTTGAACTCCATGCTCGTTCCTCTAGTCAATATCTAAACAATAGTTCCACAAGATACATTGTTTAGAACTCCTGCACAGTTCAGTGCTAGGTATAGACATTACATTTTTGCTTTGTAACAATCTAATTATGTCTCCTTTTCCGCTCTTTCGTCCAGTATCTGATTTGTCAATTACGTCAGCATCATTCCTAAACTATTCTCTCAAAGAAAGAGAGACATATGTTTATTTGTTCAAATATCACGCAGCACAGCAGTCAACATATTTCGAATAACTGTTAAAGGTACTTAAGTAGAACGCAAAGACAGGCACGCTAATACATGCAAAACTAGGCCATCAATAAGGGAGCATAACACCCTATCTAGTTGACCACCTGATCAAAGACTCTTTCATCGTGACTCGATTTTTAACTTGGCTATCAAAATCAGAGCATTTTAATCATTCTGTAGAGCTGTTGATTATTACTGCTAGATTGCTAGATTCAGCTCTTAATATTTTAGATTTCAATTACGCTGCTTCTCTTACTCTCTCTTTCTCTCTCTCTCTCTGTCTGTCTGTCTGTCTGTCTGTCTCTCTCTCTCTCTCTCTGTCTCTCTCTGTCTCTCTGTCTCTTTCTTTCTCTACCCTGGTTTTAATTTATATGTCTCATTTCTCTCTCTCTCTCTCTTTCTCATTCATTTTTTCTAAGACAGTATTTTTCTTTATTCACATTTCTCACAATTTCACTGTCATTCACTAATGTTATATAAATCTTAAAACTTAAATGTCTACTGACCTCCTCCAAACTTGTATTTTCATTTTTCCAAATTAGAACAAATAAATGGAATTTTATCATATTAGGCCATAATTACTTCAGACTATGTGACATGTCACCAGCACCCTGTGTGTAGCTGTAATTAGGTATTGATTGGCTAGATACTCGGGTTTTATCCCCAACACGTGGTGAGTGAATACAAATTGATTTAGCATTCGACAGAGAGCTGCATTGTTAGAGTGCATCTACTGTCGTGGAATTTTACTAGATTCCATAAACCCCTTTATTATGAACGTGAAGAATAGATCAACCGTAAACTGCTTATGTCTTAATCAACTAAAATGCATGAGATTTAGGAAGATAGCAATAGACAACCTGAGAAGCGGCGGGATTAGCGCACTTGGTTTAGTTGCGCGTCAATTATCGAAGTTAAGCTGCATCGACCTCGGTTAGTACTTTGTGGGTGACCACCTTAGAAGACCGAGTGTTGTACAAGCTTAGGAAGGAAAAATCCCAGGGTGATGGAAGGTTATTCTTAAATCCGCGCCGGCTGAAATTGATGAGCCATCAAAAGGCAACGATTACTAATAACCATGGAGAGGAAGGAGAAAATGGGTCTTAAACAAGCATCTGTGCTTCCTGACCCAGTGTGCCGTTATATTTTTTTTATGTAAGCAGTGTATGATATACTCCAACGGTTTTTCAGGAAAGAGCAAACCGTTTTATTTGTAATCTATATTTGCCTTTAATACAATATTGACGTGGCTATTTCCTGTTTCCATTAATATGCCATTATGTCTTTCTCTCTCTCTTCTCTCTCTCTATCTCTCTCTCTCTCTCTGTCACTCACTTGTAGTACGTGATTATTACACCCACGTTATGCTGTGAACTAAGTAAAATAAATAAATAATTAAAATAAAGGGTCATCATGAAATGTTCGAGGACTAGGTGTAGAATTGATTTATCGCAGAAATGTTCACAGGCCTGGCAGAGCACCTGATAAACCCGCATTATCGGCTTCAAGGTGAATCCATACCCAGATGCCTGACAACGCTGTAAAATATTTATCAAGCAGACAAGAATCTGAAATAATGGTGTTATAAATCATTACGTCGTGACTGGAGTAAATAATAAATCCAGCCAGAGAATCATTGCGCACAGCTAATGGCAACACTGTTTTGTGTTGCACAGGTCTATTTAATTTTTGCTCAAGGTTTACTGAGTATTCGTTTCTGACTTTTATCACATTCGTTCTTAATTTCTATTGGAAATTTGGGACCATACCACAGAGCCTACTAATTCGTTTTTAAGCAGACACAGTAGATATTTTGCATAATTTAGTTCTAAGAACGGAGCGAGCGCCATACATTTCTACTGTATTACTATTTAGCATTTTCTCCAATAGGTTAATGGATCAAGCGTAAACTTAATTTGAAGGGAATACTCCGAAGATAAACTAAACGAAAAACATAAATAATAATAAACTAAATCTAAATACTTAACTGTAAATAGGTAAATTATTGTTTGAATTGTTCGTATGTGCGAGAAGAGCCATGTGTATTGAAGTCAGCTGATATGAAGCGCTCGTAATCGATAGAAAGCCATGTGCCAATAAAAGTAATTAGTCTTTTTGAATAAATCAATAGATCCATCTGATATATAGAGCCCTTAGCTGCCTTTTGAAACCGATACATTTACTGGAATGTTCACGTTGAAGTAGCAAATCTATCTTATAGAACGCAATTGACATTTAGGGGCTTTCAAAAATGTTAGATTATAGTCAGAGAAATGATGATGGTGCAAGATAAGTGAAGGATTATGTCAGAAAAATGACGATGATGCCAGAGCAATGAGACGATGACTGAGAAATGATAATGATATCATTAAAATAATAATGATGACAGAGCAGTGGCGATGATATCAGATAAATAATTATAATAATATTTGTATAAACTATCAAGGAACTGGTGTCCTATTTTGAATATAATGCAGCTTTCTTTAGGTCAATTCTTGGAATCTTAACAACAACACAGATTCAGCCATGTAAATGTGAGACGTCAGTTTTTCTACAAAATATAACTGGCGTTATTGTTGTCACATTTAACCTTTAAATGTGACAAAAGTGCCATTACAATTTGTCCTATGGTTGTTGTTTTTCAACCGGTTAAATTCTAGTAGGATCAATTTGAATAAACCTCAAGCTGTAATTTGCGCAGGAGCTCTATTCTCCTGTCTCCATTTAGATTAAAGCATAACTGGGGAATCAGAAACGATGACAAATGATTGCGTTCTAAAGCTTTCAGTTACTCTTGAATGTTATGACGATATTTCGCATTTTATAAAACTGCATTAAAATACCTTTCATCTGCTTCTACAACGATCATTAACTACTGATTATTTTGTTCTCAACTGATGAAGGAAATGAGTAACGTAATATCTGTGATGGTAGCTCGAGTGTGTCGAGTCGTCTTGAAGAGAAGCCTTGTGCTTCTGAATCTTGACATTAAACACTCTACAACCTATAAAAACTAAAATCTCTGCTGATACTGAATACTGCAAAGCAAGCTCGCACTTGCGAATGCTCTTTGGGCTTTTGACCTTAACGTTAAATTAACATCATTTGTTTCTGTCCGCTACATCCTTTAATTAATTTCCCTATGGACATGGGAAACTTAAGAATAGTCCAGTTCACATAGTGAATGCATTAGCCGACTGACACAAATAACGAAAGAAATGAAAAACGATTTAAGAGGCCGAATTTTAACTGCAATATAAGTGCATGTATAACTTAACAGAAAAATATCTACATATATTTTAATGTAAGTGAAATATATTTATTGATATAGTTAGCAATAAATAACATTGAGGGAATAAGAAAAAGACTAAAGAGATTTTACTAAATAGCTTGACGGCAGGAAATGAATAAACTATTAGCAGAAAAGTAGTAAAATGTTAGCTAGGTGGAAATGAAACAGCAGCATATAAGTAGGTTAAAAACAAAGGATTAGAGAGTAGGTAAAGAATAAAACGCTTGATAGTAGAAAATGAATACATTTTGTCTAATAAATATTCCTGCTAAGAAGCGTGAAGTACCAAGGAATAACTCGGAAGAGACGGTAAATTGAGAATTTAAGAGTGGTCTTGTTCTTTATGATACACTCTTCACTAAACTGTGGAGAGCTTATCTTCGTGTGTATGGTTTACTGAATATTGATAGCTGCAATTGAGGCTTTGAGGAAAAACTATAGGATGCTATATTTCCTATCCATCGAGTGCATTTTGGTTCAAAGTTCTCTTTTTTTATTTTTTTCTTTTTTCTTTAGTAACACACATAGACACGACGTACCGCACTGGTTAAAGAGTTGTCTTGCTCATTTTCTGATTTAGAATGTCTTAGTAGCTTAGTAGTTAACGTCATGAACTTTTAAATGACATATCCTGAGGCGAAGTGAACTCTCTTGAATTCAATTCCCGGCCGCGCTGATTTGAGTTTAAAATATCGGACATTCACTGTACTGATTATACGGGAAAAGGTCTAAATTGCCTAACGGTTTAAACATGTGGCATCAAAAGTGATGGATATCAACATAGTTAATCATTTCACTATAATGCGTGTTTACTTTATTTACTAGGTGATGTTATTTCTTCCTTTTCTGCAAAAATTAGTAGCAGTCGTTTTCTTTTAATGAGCATCGATTGCAGCTCGCGCGGAGTTACGATAAACCCTCACCAACCGTAAATATTAAACCACTCAACTCAATCTTCCAAAATGGTCGTTGATGAACGAATATTAAATTGTGTGGGTGACAATATGAATATTACCCATAAGCTGCGGTATTTTCAAGTTATGATAAATTTACTGATAACAATTCACTTTCGAAGAGAAAAGATTTTCGAAAGCATTTTATAGTATTACGAAACTCACGAAGAGTGTGCACTATTTGCACTATATAGAAATATTAATTTCTAACTTCCAATTCTTTCTAACAGGATACGAGTAAAAGATTTAAAATCAGTTGAATGCAAACAGCTCAGAGAACTGCGGTAGAAATAGTCAAAAGTATAATGAAGCCAAATCTAGCGAAGTAATTAAGTATGGGAAGTCAAATATATCTAAAGATTTTCATTCAAAACCTGCAGCAGAACATAAACACATTATATGTACATTATTCAGTTTGTGTAAAGGATTCAATTGCAGTGTGAATATTTAGTAATGTCTTCTAGCAGAAAAAAACCTCTTTAGCTTCCAAGATTTGTCACATACAATGGTACTGCAGTAAAAAAGATTATTAAAAAGCATACGTGCTGTTTATATATGTACAGGACAAATCGTAAACTGTAAACGTGTCGTAAGAAGCGACTTAGCAAGAACTGAGGAAGGCAACGAAAAACTATCTCAAAAGCCATGTTATTCCTAAGCTATAGGCTACATATTGTGTGGATAAGTCAAAGCCTTGTATGATAACTCGTTCATCGGTGGAGTGCTCTTTATGAAGCCTAACCAGCAGCACATGAGTACAATTATGTACCTTGAACCTGCCACTTCATCAGCAGCAAATGAATACGAATATGTACCTTGAACCTGCCACTTGTCACAACACTAGAAAGGAGAAGAGAGCGCAATGCAGCACCGGTGGAAAAGTATAAACGCATAGCAAGTGACTGATAAATTGGCTTACAGGCATTGGCTTCATTGGTTACTAGCAGTCATTCTACTGAAGCTCTACTGGACAAGTCAGATCCTTGGAGAAAGCACCGTGGGTAGGGGCCGTTGAATATTGAATACATTGCAAAGTCCTCAGGGTCTTGTGGCATAGTGTGATGATGTATCACGAATTAGAAGTCAACGCAAAGATCGAGAGCCAGGCACTTTCATTCTGTAGATTTGAAAATACTCTGGATTGGTAACGTTAAAAATAGAATATAACAAAGGAAGAGGAAATGTTGCCGGCCTAATAAACATATAGGGGATATGCTTGTGAATTTCATTATAATATACAATATAGAATATATATATATATATATATATATATATATATATATATATATATATATATATTCTATTCGGATTTGGGCTTGCACCGTTTTTGGACCCCACACTCTGCTCATCGGATTGGAATTGGTACTATAGTGCTCAATGTTGTCATGGACGATCATATAGTAAATATGTATGTATGTATGTATGTATGTATGTATGTATGTATGTATGTATGTATGTATGTATGTGTGTATGTATGTATGTATGTATGTATGTATGTATGCATGTATGTATGTATGTGTGTGTATGTATGTATGTATGCATGTACATACATACATACATTGATATATATATATATATATATATATATTAATATATATTAATAAATATATACATATATAAATAAATATATATAGATATACACGTTATTGTTTGTCCCAGTGGCAAAATACATAAATTTAAATATATATATATATATATATATATATATATATATTTATACATATATGTGTGGTATATATATATAATATTATATATATATATACATACAGACTGGGGCAAAAAAATAATCCCCTAGCGAAATCTCAATAACTTCAAGAAAACTCAAAATATCTCTACAAAATTTTCGAAGCTTCTAGGGCAGGAATTTCTGCGCATATCTTGAAAATTTGGTGAAAATACTTTCAGTAGTTGCGAAATTACAACACTTCTATCAGAAAAGTGCAAAAATCAATTTTAACAATGCTTTTTGAAATGTCAGTCGTTGCTTTGTTAGGAAAATAACAACCCCGAAAAGGACCGTTTACTTAAGTGGTGGAGTATAATCCTACACTACCATGTTAGCTGCTCCAATAAAAGATGCTTAAAATTCGTTCTTCTGTTAAAATTACTTCCAAATTTTGAAGAGATTTTCCGGTACTTTTACTTTAATAAGCCTTTTAAAATTGATTTTAACACTTTTTTTGAGAAACGCTGTAATTTTGTTATTCCTGAATATATTTTCACCATATAAGCCAGTTACGCGTAGAATGTCATTCTAGAGAAGCTCCGAAAATTTTGTAAAACTATTTTGAGTTTTGTCGAAGTTATTAAGACTTTTTGTTAAATAAGCCTTGTTAAAATAGATTTTTGCACTTCTTTCGTAGAAACGCTGTAATTTTGTTACTGCTTAATAAATTTCCATCAAATTAGCAGGGTATACGCCGAAATTCCTCCTCTAGAAGCTCCCAAAATTCTGTACAAAGATTTTTAGTATTGTTGAAGTTATTGAGATTTCGCTGGGGGATTTTTTTGCCTCAGTCTCTCTCTCTTTATATATATAGAGAGAGAGACTGTCTATATGTATATATATATATATATATATATATATATATATATATATATATATATATATATATATATATAGTCTCTCTCTCAGAGAGACTGTCTCAGATACAGTCACAGAGAGACTGTCTCAGACTGTCTCAGAGACAGACTCAGAGAGACTGTCTATATATATATATATATATATAGACAGTCTCTCTCTCTCTCTCTCTCTCTGTATATATATATATATATATATATATATATATATATATATATATATATATATTGCCCTTTGGGGTAAACAGCAATGTGTATATCTTAATACATACATGTATATTGAATAGATACTTACACGTACATGTATGCATTAATGTACTGTAAGGTATATCATTTAGTGAAGGTAGTAATTGTTAATCGATGGAGTGCTCTTTATAAAGCGTGAAAGCTAAACATGAATAGGAATACATTTATATACCTTAAATTTACCATTTGGCATAAAACTATAGAGACAGAAAGAGAGAGAGAGACAGAGAGAGAGTGTGTGTGTGTTAGAGAGTGAGAGAGTGGTTGGTAACGTTAAGAATTATTTCTTTGTTGAAGGGGATGTGGCAGAGTAGCGGATGACACAGGCTAAGTTTTACCTGTGTCATTGTAAGAAAATTCTTGATAGGCTTTCGAATTAAATGGGATTTCAGTGTAGACAAGTAAGATTACGCAATTAATTTCAAAGATTAACATTTCATCAAAACCCAGTATTAAATGTTTATGAGTTTCAATTTTTAACCAGAACTTTGGTAGCTAACCTGTTAGAATCCAATTTAAATAGTCTTGCATAAGAATTTTTACTAGGCAAATAAGTGTATTGTAACAATATCAGTGTTATCGCTGACGATAAGTATTATTTTCCCTGTAATTAATGCTAAGCTGATAGAACTCAACGAGTATTCAGAAAGTCCGAGAGTAAAACTATTGTTGGTGCATCGCATCACATCATATTTCTTGCATGAGAAGCAAATTAGCAATGAATTAATCATGTTCATTAATGAATTATTCAGTTGGAAATGAATCTACAGTTATCGCGCTCTAGGTGGTAGAGTTTTTGAAGTCAATGTTCGAATGTACCAAGCTTCTCTCATAGACAACACAATACACTCAACAAACTAGGCTACCCTAATTTAAAGCCTTAAACGTAGGTCTAAGGGCGGGAAATATTTTGCTGAAGGATGAAATAGAAGAAAGACTTCAGGGGAAAAGATTTAAGAGGCAGACCAAGGCATGGTAAGTTGGATGATTTGATAACAAATTGTTGTATATAGCTAAAAAGAAAAGCTTAGGATAGAATTGGTTGGAAGAGCCATGTGCCATAGACCTACCGTTAGGCAGTGCACTAGAAGAAGAAAAATCGCAATTGTAAATTTGTGAATTCATAAGAGATTAGGAAATTACACTATCGTCCTCAATTTGAAGAAAGTATTCATATCAAAAGGATATAAAGCCTCCTTTAGCGTCCACAGAGTATCATAAGGGACCCTTAGTACCTGTCCGGCTGAGATTGGAATCGAAAGCAAAACGACTAAAAGCAAAACGAAACTTTTTCGTATTGTTTTTGTTTATACTGCTAATAGTTGAGCTTGGCGCTTTTCTTATGGAATACAAACTGGTGCTTAAATGATATTTTAAATTGGTTGTTATTTTTTTTTAAAGAAATCATTTACTGAATATTATATTTACGGAATATTAAATTTTTACTTAAAGCTTGCATTTATTAGCTTTAATACGGAAATATAATGTTGATAATTTTTAAAATTTGTCATGTAATTGTGTGAAAAACAACACACGTTAAATTTTCACACAATTCTAATCCATTTACTTATTTTAATCAAGCTCAAATTTATTTAAAAAATTTTCTGTGATATGACTGCACTGAAGAATGTACAAATTGTAACTGTTTTGGTTTAGCAATTATCTGAGTATAGTCTATGCAACTACTATTGACAACTGTTTGTGATAGCGGTGTGAACTGTGGAAGCCACATCTTGCGGTGCATGAATAAAAAATAGGCCACGCTCGAGTTGCAGACGCCAGGGAATAATTTTTCCTCATTACATTTTAGCTTTTTCATTATCTCTCTTTAAAACCAATAAAAGAAAGAATTATCATAATAATTGAGTAAATTCACAATGTATTATTTGTTTGTACCGGATATCTGAATCGATTATGTATATAGCATTGCTTTCTTTGTCTCTTAGGTCTCTGACGGCATAAAATCATACGTGTGCATGCAACGCATTTGACGATCATTCATGTTTTTATATTTAAATGTAAAAATGACGACGACTATGAAAAATCGACCCGGAAACCATATTTGTCCACGTTATTGATTATAATAAGATTAGATAATTGCTTAGTCTGCGTGATGGTAGCAATTTCCAGGTGGCTGGATTGTTCTTTACAGGACTCGAAGCGGACGCTGAGAAGGAATCTTAGCTCTAACTAGTCATATTTAAGAAAAGGGATAGATATTTTCTCAGCTTAGCCTTATACTTGAAACGCCTCCTTCACATAATTATCAGTTAACATACAAGTAATCTTTATCTTTTGACTCAATTTTTAGAGTCTGAAATTTGCACTGTTTTTGGACCTTCTTTTTGCTTACTGGCTTATATTTGTCTCAATAGTGCTCGATATTTTCATGGGCGACAGTAGCACTCTAATTGTTCTGATATTATTATTAGTAAAACAACATCGCTACTGGCTGGAGCAATTGGCGATTTTGGTAAGATATTAGACCGCGGATCAGTATGTGCTGGGTTCAAATTCTGGGCTCGCCAGTCACTGACGTCGCTTTCGAGTGTGGAAACTGACGCTAAAATTACCTTCTTTTTTAAAGGAAACACACAATTATTGCTATTATTGACGTTTATAACATATAAATTTAAAACGCTGCACTGATTAATCGTAAGTTTTAACTACTATTCGACAGCGTCACCTGTGAGGCGCCAATCCCTGTTGAGAAGACAGAGAAGCTATTCGTGCGGTGACCTCTCGCCGTCAGATACGGATTGGGAAATGGACGACGAATACGAAGGAGTTCACAGAAGAAAGTTGACAATAAGTCGTCAGTCTGAGTCTATAGAACAATCAGCGACGAACCCAGCAACAAAACACAGAGGTAAGAGTAAGAACGACGGCCTTGAATGACCTTTTTATTGGATTGTAGACGACTTATGTTAATTATGCAATCCTAAATAAATTGTATCATAAATCGCAATATCGGTCAAGAAACAAACGCTAAATCAATTGTTAAGAGGGAAAAATAATATGCTGTTAACTACTGGTATAGATCAAATGTTCACAGAAGTATTTAAACATACATAAAATAATTAATTATAATGAGTTACAATCTCTGAAGACAGCTATTATTTTTAATATACCATGTTTATATAGTTCGGTAGCTTATAAATTACATTATTCATTAGTCATTTATTATTCTTGTTGCAAGTCCTGCGAATGTTCGAGATTCTATTATATGATCAGATTGACCAGGGATTGATCACCAGATCAATTATACATGTATATCTGAATAAAGTTCTAATATCTTCAATATTAGCTAGTTTACGTCAAGTCTGCCACGGTTTCAATGATAGTTTTTCTTTGAACTTAACTCTTACATTTTTAGCAAACACAACTAGTATTAATTCAGAATGTGAATAAATTATTATTATTATTATAAATATTGCGCTCAAATTTAATAAACTTTATGTTAGGCTATGTGAAGAGCGCTTTGTTGTTTCATAATGTTGAGTGTCATGTGACGTTTCTCTTCTGTCACCGATGACATTTAGCAAGAATAATTCTATCTACTGTTCTGAATTTAATTGATTAAATTAGCGAGTTCGTAAATCTTCTCCCATAGTAGCTAAATAATTGATAAGCTGCGGAAATTTGGAGGCAATGCATTGCAAGTGCTTCCGTCCCGGGGGAGAACTAAACTCACTCTGAAATATTCATTGTCAACGTAACACGTTATCAAAATATCATCTCGATGAATTGTTGACAAAAGGAAGGTTTGACTGGTATTATTCGAACCATGCATGAAGGTCAAGTTCTAACAATTACGACTATTTACGATGATTAAAACAGTTGGCAGTTCAACCACAGTTTTCATGAACAAATGGGTTCTGTTGGAGTTTGATTGATTAAACTGTAAGCGCTGATGTCTCGGACATCTAAAATATCAGAATCTAATCCAATAATTTAATGATAATCCAATATAATCTAACAATCGAAAAATATTGACTTTATCAAATCTAATAACAATATGCTATCATAAACTATGCATTTCTGGTCCATAGATTCTACTTTTAGAATTGCTCAAGCAAATCAAGCCTTCATTGAGAGAAAGGAACTAATAAATATTTAATTCGGGAGCTAGGGGAACATTAATTCGTTTCAAGAAATCCACGAAGATAAACATTTTAAAGATTTTGGTGTGACCACGTTCATGTATGGTTGTGAAACATGGACGTCAAGAAAAGAAGGTATCAGGAAACTGGAAGCATTCGAATTGTGGCTATGGATAATCAATAAATCAATAAGAATTTAACGTCCGGTTCCTAGCCAAAAGGCAATGTCAGGGACGTCTCTTGCAGACTCTACACAAATAGGCGCCAAAGCACCACACGAAGACGACGAAAATTCTACGAAGGGGAATGTTGAATTCTGCATAAACTGTTCAGTGCTTAGAGAGTGTAATTTACGTTTCGGTTTAGTGTCATTTACTTTTAGGTTTATTTCTTTGTGCAATGCATCCAACCATTTATTCGATATGAAGAGTTTGCTATGATCCATTTAATCTGAATAAATATGAAAAATCAACAATGTTTCACACTGTCTTTGCGGTTTTTTTATTAAACTATTGTTCGTCTGACATTTCCTAGTCTGTAATACAAACTGGATTTAACTTCGTTCTACAGCTAAAGGATTATCTTTTCATTTCAAACGCATTTTCAGAGCAATTACTTGTCAACTTATTCATTTGTTCTCTACCAGAAATTTCTTCTGCGAAATGCAATTGAGCGAAAAAAATAATAATAATGGACTTCGCTTTTGCAATATTTTAGCTTTTCGTATTTAATTTTAATTTAGCTATTTCTCAGGTTAATGCATTTTATCCAGCTAAATATATTTTTTCCAGCAATGTGCTTAGTGTTAATGTCGCCACTAATTTCTAATTAATCAGTTTAATTGAGCAGTTTGACTTAATCTGAATCATAATGTAGCTGCTTTCTTACTCTGATTTTATGTATTTTAATAATAATAACAATAATATAATTTATTATTGTTATTATTATAATAACACATTTATATATTTTAGTTGAACTAAGATATATGAAGACTTCTTTCATATGAACTGAAAAAATGTCATTCAATTAAACAATAATTGCAACAGCGTCTTCACAATCTCGATGCATTTTGCCAATAATTCGGTTGAATAAAGATTGCTAGTTGTTCTATTTTATAACATACATTAGATCCACATGAACATTTAGATGGAGTCCGATTTAGAATTTTCAAACGTACGTTCTTAATACATATTTTATTGACATGCAATTCTAAATTTAGTCTGTCAATGTAATAAATCTAAACTCAACAACAACATTCCCATTTTTAAATTGTTTGGTTGTTAATTGATGTATTAACGTTTTAAACAATTAATAACCCAGTAGACTGATTCTGAGCATTGGAGAGCCTTAGTATTTTTTATATTTCATCTAAATTTATTTTAGATTTCTTGTTTTATCATAAGTAACTAGTTCCTAAATCTGCCCATTGGATCGTATAACTGTATCTTGGGTTACGTTCTGATACATTTTAAAGATATTTACACTCATGTATCCATATTTAGTGAATTTAATATTTTATATGGAGAATTTGTACATTGACTTTTTGGGTCGTAATAAGAGTATTATATTTCAGGATTAGCCTAATTTTGCGCTAATGTTTTAACTATTAATAATATGTTATCGTACAGTGCGAATTCAACGAAAATATCTTTTAATAGCATTAAGTCATCTTTTTCCTTAGTTCTATATTTATAAATATTAAACACAAGCATATAATCGTTTATTTCTACTAGTTTCTTCTAAACTTCATTTAATGATTCCTTTAACATTTCATTAATTCATTTAGCAATTCATTTAGTTAATTTATCAGGACCTCACTGATATAAATACTCAGCTATTCTTACTTCATACTATCTATGGTCTTCAGCTTTACTGATCTACCATCTTAATAACAACTATAGAAAGTCGTATATTTGAAAACAAAATTATTTTTGCAGCATATATTTTAAGTACATGTACCTCTTTAGTTTCTTGACTGTGTATGAATTTATACGACTGGTATGCATATTGAATAGCTCCTACTGTAAATTAATATACAACATCCTCAATATTGTTATGGCAATTCCAGTAGCTCTAGAATTATTACAACAATACCTATAAATGGATGAACTTTGGTAAATAAGCGATAACATAAATTAATTATTGGATAAATGCAATCGAGAATTAATCTTTATGGAGTAGAGCAGCAAGGTTATTCAGGTGAAGTAAATGTCTATCCAAGCATCCGGTCTTTTGTCAGAATGGTATGACACAGTTAAACACTTGAGCGAATTCGCTCTGTTTACTGAAGCCTTACGAGCACTGCCAGTTTCCATATACATGTAGAATACTCGAAACAATTTTCAAGCATATTTAAAGCAATATTGCATGAATATCATATCTCAATCTCTCTGTCTTTGTCTCTGTTTCTCTCACTCTCCCTCTCTCTCTCTCTGTAAGTCTGTCTGTCCGTCTCTCACTTAACGTACTGCCGACTGAGATGCTTAAGAAAAGAAAATGGTCACACAAAATGCATACAATTAGGCAAAATGAAACAGCAGGCAACTGAACCTGCCAGCTGGCAGGTCCATAGTGTATAACGACTCCACTCTTCTCCGTCTTCCTTTTCCTCTTCATGTTCACATATGAGTGGGTCTTTAAATCATCTAACATACCTAATCTCGTCTTACCTCTGCTTCTCTTTCCTTTCTCTTTTAGTCACCCATGTCCCATTAGAATGCGTCCTTTTCAGCTCTTCTGACTAAAATATAATAGAGTGTTCCTCTAAAAATAGTTCTTACCTCTATACGGTACTGTATTTGGCTTAAAATACAATAAGCGATACAAATTCACAAAACACTGTTGTTTCAATTTGACACTACAATGTTTTCTGAATGTGTATGATAATATCTAACTAGATATTATCATTATTATTAGATATTATTTTAGATATTTAGATAATATCTAACTACTCATTGACGACTGATGATCTACAAGATAAAATTTTCTTGCATCTTGAAACATTCGCCAGAAGGTATTGAAAGCTCTATCAATTCTGGTATTTTACATTATTTGAAACTGTATCAATTGATTGTATTTGAAACTATAGATTTACCTTTTAGGACACTATTAAGCATTCCTGTAAATAGTATTCTACATCATGATAGTGTGCTCTTTAAGCAGTGTGATAGCAGACCGTGAATCGGATATTTGCCTTGGGTCTGTCATTGTGTAGAGAAGAGAGGGAGATGAAAAGAGAGTTGGCAGTGTGTTTGTAGAAAAACGGGCTCCTACATATGAATTGCATTTATGTTGTTTGAAATAAAACTAAAACACATAGCGCGAGTCAAATTGTGAACACACAGTTAAACAGAAGCGCCAGAAGAGAGAGAAATAGAGAGAGAGTGAGAGAGAGAGTGAGATAGGAAGAGAGCGAGAGAGAGAGGCGAAACGGAAAGATGAATCAAGAGAGAGAGATGGATGGAATGAAGGAAAGAAGCAATATTCCATTTTTGTAGAGTGTAAAACTGCATAGACTTAATTCGTTGAAACGCTTCTCCTCTTGAGCTGGATCAATTTCCATTACTGTCCATCCACTGGAGTGTCGACGCAATCTACCAGCAATATCTAACTGGAGCCATATCATCATCCATGACTAGAGTGATATCATCATCCATGACTGGAGTGATATTATCATCCATGACTGGAGTAATGATCATCTTCCATGACTGGAAGATGATCAGTCAACTTTTTCAACAATGAATCCCATCATCACTGAAGTGATGATGAGTTTACAGGACTGGAGTGACTGTCAGTTGCCTTCAGATTATGTTCTGGCCACTGAAGAATGGACCATCCGTAGACTGCACGCGTCGTAAGAGGCGACTGAGCAAGAACTGAGAAAGGTAAAGATATATCACCTCAGATGATACATTATTCTCAAGCTATAGTCTACATTAAGATATGGGTGAGCATAATCCTTTGTGAAGGGATTTACTTGTTAATAAAATCTAATGCTTTTATGCAGCGTGAAAGCTAAATACGAGTAGGAATATGTATCTTAGATCTGTCAATTGTCAAAGTACTTGAAAGTGAAATTTTGATATGGTTGTCAATAATTAAAATGTAAGTTAAAAATATACCGGACTTATATGTGGATCATCTAAAATCTAATTGTGGTTTTACGTCTTCAGAATCTCCATATGAATCAAATTAACGTAATGATTTGCAATTTACGTGGTTTAAACGAGGATGATTTAGTAGGTTAATTGTTTAGAGAATAAAAAACAATAACAATAAAATCATAATAGAATAAATCGACTGGCGATAAATCTGTTGATGAGATAAAAGACTTTATATATTTATGTTAAGATAATGAAAAAATGCTAATTTTGAAGAAACTATGGTTACATTTAAATAAATGGATAGTATGCATCATGCTAAAGGCTAAAGCACAATTAACTCATTGGCAAATAATTTCAAATGTGGCTTTCAATTGGTTGATTAGTTTTGAAAATAGCAGCACAATACTGGCATTCTGTGGAAAACCCACAATAAAATAAATTGTAACTTTTACATGACATGATATCTTCTATTTAAATGTAAGATGTCGTTGATACCATAATGTAACGAAGTTTATCAAATACCTATTAGATATTCACATTCTTTGTATATTAAGTCACTTTCAGCAAAATTAGCTATTTTATTGTGAACTTTTTAAGCAACACTTCGAATAAAAAATAAAAATGAATTCCTTCAATATACGCTATGATACCCTAAAAGTGATTTAACAATGTTTATTGATTAATTAAAAGATCCGGCCAAGCTTTGAGTGATTTATAGTCAACATAAATGAAAAAGAAAAACTATCAGGGTAAATATTAGGTTAAATTATGACGACAATGCTACATATTTGCAGACACATTTATAAATATATATAAACTACTTAAAGTCAACAGGTATATTTAATTTTTTCATTATCGGTTTTTATCAATTCTTACAATATTAACTTAATTTTAGTAAACCAAATGCGATGCGTGACCCTCAGTTAGATTATGACAGAAATAAGGGATTGCACTTCAGTTGTAACTTTAGTCTTCAATCTCCATTAAGTCTCTACGGCCTCTGCTCGAAGATTATTTCTAAAATTTCGTAGAAAATTTACGATAAACAAACTTGAAATAGGAAAAAGTAGCTCAAGTTCAATTTACACATTTAACTGCTGATTACTACAACATGCTAACATGTCGGGTGTGTATGTAATGTAAGCAGTATTGGAGCCAGAAAACTGAAGAATACTCCGACGAAACACTAGGTAGGCCTACTTGTTACAGAAGAAGAAGAAGAAGAAGAAGAAGAAGAAGAAGAAGAAAAAGAAGAAGAAGAAGAAGAGGAAGAGAACCATGATCATTTATTTGTAACTGAATCCAAATATACACAAGCGCATAGAAAGAGACGGCAGGAGACCTGCATACTAAAGGAGATCTTTAAGTAAGCAAAGAAATCAACCCACGATAATTAACAATAAATGAAACTTAAGGAGAAGGAGTGGAAAATTAAATTAATTAAAATAATATAAATTTGGTTGTTGACTTATTGGTTTGTGCAATGCTCAATATTTAGCATCGTAAGAAACCTTGAGTGTGATTTTTATATTTGAATTTGATGTGTAGCTGAAAACATGCAAGTGAGAAAAAGACATACATACAAATTGACAATTTCTTATACTTTTCTGCGATTTGGTCTCAATATTACCCTGATAGTCCCTGAATGTCTTTGAAGTATAGAAACAGGCTTTAAAACTACAGCTAGCTAAACTTTAAATAAGAACCAGCTAAACGTTTGCGGGAATATACTAAATAGTGTTGATATAACGTTGATATTTTGTGCTATTCGCTATTCAGTACCGTTTTATGAAATATAATCTTCTTCAGTGCACTGCCAAGTGGCAGGTTCAAGGTACATATTCATACTCAAAGTCTATTTTCTAGCTCTATAAGAGCACTCCTTAGATCAACAAGTTAATCCCTTCACAAAGTCTATGCCTTATCCATACGTTATTTAGCCTATAGCTTGGGAAAAGTATGGCTTTTGAGGTGGTTTCCCGTTGCCTTCCTCCGTTAGGCGGATTAATTACCATTTAATCCTGAGGGAACATATTTCATGGTGAGGAGGGTCCCCTCTCGCCATCCTCAGCTCCTGCCTTTAGTCGTCTCTTACGTACACGCGGCAGATTGTATAAAATATTATATTATTGGATAAAATCTTGTTAAAGACAGATTTTTCAATGCACGTCATTAAATAATCTATCATCCAAAGTCATGCTATTGGATGGGTGTTATTCAATTTAATGTTATCAGCTGTTCTGTTAATGTCGTAATAGAATGTTAAGCTAATCGTTGTTTTTAAATGCCCTGTCTTTTAAAGCAGTGTCAACAGCTGCGCTGCTCGATGTAATTAAACATTGTTATATTCGACACCATGCTTTAAATGTTTTTGCAAACTGCTGCTATTCGATCGCATGCTAATAAAGCTAGTGTTATGTGATGCTATGCTATTAAATATTTATATATTATTCGAGGTCATATCCTTAAATGCGGTGTGATACACTTAATATTTCGATCCGTGTCATTAAACACTATATTTAAAAAAATAGTTTTATTATTTAACCCCAGCATAGAGAAATTTTTTAATTCAACTTAGATTATTCTATGGCTAATTCGAATTTTACCAATTCTATTTATTTGTTTCTCTCGTTCAGTTCTTACTGCCATGTATTTTGGTGACTAAGGATCATAAATTAGCCGTTGCTCAATATCCTCTGCTATTTAGTGCTCCACACTACTGGCTGGAGCCAGTGGTGAAGTCAGTAAGATACTCGACCGCGGATCGGATAGTTCGAGGTTCAAATCCTGGGCTAGCCCATCATTTAAATCGCTTTCGAGTTAACTGACGTTAACATTAGCTTTATCAGGTTTTTTACATGTATTTATAACGTTGTGATATTGGATGTAGCAGATGACTCACTCAACGAAGATCTCACCGCCGCTCACTCCAGCTCATCTGGAAAGCGGCGACATAATTGGATGAGCAGGAAGCAGCAAAGCAAATCTTTTGATTTCTCCTGGAGCGCTGCGCATTGGTCTCCGGTCGACGAAAGAAATAAAGTCGTCATCATCGCTCCCTCTCCAAAGCTCGGAGCCTGCCGGTCAAGACTCAAATTACCTTCCATGTTTCAAATGGACAGTGGTTCGTCTTATGATTCCTACGAAGCAGCGGAGGGGCAGATAGCAGATGTAGCAGCGTTACCCCTTACGTTGTCGTTAGAGCTTCAGCAACAACAACAACAATATGTCATCGCTCAAAGTAACAAGCAGTATACTTTACCACAGCAGCTGAAGCAGCAACATTATATGTTGCAGCAGCAGCTGTGCACTAGCATAAGGCAGCAGGATTTGACTCAGGAGATCAAAGTGCAGCAGGATTCAGCGCAGCAGCAGCGGAAGCGCAGTCTACGGCAGCAGCAGAGCGAGCAGCTGGAGAAATTGAGCCCGAATATCAGCGGTAACTCGCGAAATGTACAGTTAATTCCACATGATCCAGGACAAGCCGGGGACGGGACTGCGCAGAGATATGCGAGACCGGACTCTAGAGAGCTGCTGAGAGTTTTTAGAGAAGGAAAAAGTCATTCCGTTGAATCGTTTGATGAGGTGAGTTTTAATTAATCAAACGTCGCAAAAATACTTAAAGGTTAATTCCGGTTGGAGCCAGTGGCGAAGTCGGTAAGATACTCGACCGCGGATCAGATGGTGCAGGGCTCAAATCCTGGGCTCGCCCGTCACTGACATCGTTTTCGAGTGAGGAAACCGGCGTTAACTTTAGCTTTAGCAACTTTTTAATTTTTCCGTGTAGCTTCAGTAATCTGACTCGTTAGCTTGTCAGTGACGTAACGATCACTGAATTTGAACCCTGCACTTGCTGATCCATAGTCTGACAACTTACCGATATAATTCTGGCTCAAACTGGTTAGCATAGCGTTAGTGTTGCAACAAAATGATAAATGCTCGTTGATTGATAGCAGATGATTTAATGTGTGCATTGGAAATATGAGTGCAACTTATGGCAATGATAACATTATTGTAAATTTTAATATTTGTATGCAAAAGGGTGAAAAATTTTAATTCTCTGTTGAAAAGAAGCGCTATTGACATAAATTGTTAGTTAGGAAATTGTCAGCGACTCAGTGTATAATCAATGTAACCAAAAAGAAGACGAATTATTGTTATCTTCAAATTTCCTTGGTTAAATTTGAACAACTCCAGGTCAAACGACTGTTGCCTGTAAACATGATAGAACGTTGCTGGGATATGAGACACGGGAGTAGATTAGAAAATGTACGCAGGGAGTTTCTCCAGCTTACAGCCAGAGAGACACAAACAATCGCATCACGGGTACCTGGATACAGTGACATCAGATCTTTCTCGTTCAGTTTTCGCCATACTATTATGATCACTTTGAATCAAAAAGCTTGAAAGCTAGAAAAACATGTATTGCGACAACGCTTAGACCTGTGTGTACTGTATGTATACTATGTACAAATGGCTGATTCGAAATACAAATGACAAATAGTCAGCTAAAAGCTGTCACAATACAGGGATATAAGGAAATATGCAATTTCTAAAAGAGCGGTAAATAGAATTTAGAGATAATTATAACGAAATATATGATATAAACCTGTCAGTAGATAACAGAGTGAGAGAGATATATTATAAAACTGCCGCTAGGAGACGCATGGAGAGTAATATGCATTCTTAAAAAGTAGTATTATATCAAGAAACAGTATTTCTCCAAACTTTATATTATTAATTTACAGTAATTTTATGATCTTATGCTTTTCTGACTTATAAATACGCTTACAGTTAAAATATTGCATATATATCACCCGAGAATCAAACACTCATAGGAGTGCTTGGTTCTGGTAACACTTGCGTGCTATAATAGTCTATGATAGCAACTATCTTTAAAACTATTTTCAAATTATTGAAATTATAAGAAGCCAAAGTACAGTAATGTATGATAGCCTATATAATATTATATATATATATATATATATATATATATATATATATATATATATATATATATATATATTATACATAACCTATTTGACTGATAATACAATAGTTCATTTAGCAATCATACTATATTGCATGTCAAAATATATTTGTACTCAAACTGAATCCCACAAATTTGCTGCACAGTATCTACGCAGTTCCTTTGGTTAGTATGAAGCGTGACTATGAATAGAAATGTTTGCTTCCGTTTATAATCTATGTAAAAATAATAAAATCTATACATAATCTTCCAGTTATAATTAGAGATGGGAATCGAACCGAACCCGAACCGAACCCAAAAATCAGGAATTTTGACCGAACCGAACCCGAACCCAGACTCTGACCGAACCCGAACCGAACCCTGTCTTCATCCAAACCGAACTGAACTAAAATCTTGAAGTTCCTCTCTCCTTCGCCAGCCTGACATTATATAAAGATAATAAAAACAATACAAAATATATATTAGTTTTTGCATTTACATGTCTTCAAGTATCCAACAGCATATGTTCAGTAAGGCTGGTTCCGACACAAATTAAAAAATTAATAACAGATAGCGATACAAAGGAATGGTAGCGGGAAGCGAAACTGGTCTACAGAAGATTATGGGTAATCTGAATGATATGGCATTGAAATATGGAATGAATATTAACATCAAAGAGACAAAAGTACTGAGAGTATCCCAGAAAAGAGATGAAGTCAATATTATAATAAATGTTACGAAATTGGAACAGGTAAGGAGTTTCAAATATTTAAGTCATGCTATAACAGATGATTGAAAATGTTAGACTGAAATATATAGTAGGATTTCACAAGCAAAAGAAGCTTTTGATAATAGGAAACTTTTAACAAAAATCCTAAAGAAGGACACTAAGATAAAGATGGCGAAAACCTTGGTATGGGCCACGCTATTATATGGATCTGAAACATGGACATCGAGGAAAGAAAATATCAGGAAATTAGAGGCATTGGAAATATGGATATGGAGAAGAATGGAAAGGATTAGCTGGACTCAAAAGGTTGCAAGTGAGGAAGTTCTGGAAAGATTTGGTAAAGATAGAGAGTTGATAAATGTATTAGATATAGGAAGAAGAGTTGGATAGGACTCATTCTATGAGAGGAAAGTCTATTAAAAAAGGTCATTGAAGGCAGAATGGTACGAGAAAGAGGCAGAGGCAGACCAAGACTAATAATGGTAATAGGCAGTGCACCAAAAGAGAGAGACAGAGAGAGAGAGAGAATTACAAAAATCACTGGTATTTCAGACACTTATAGTTTATTACTGGTTCAGTTGATAGTAAAAGGTATATGTTATGATCATTTTTCTGTGGAAGTACATGTGTTTACCAAATCGTCCTTATTTCACATTTTATGTTAATAAATTGCACTTTGTCTATGAAATATTGCATCAAATTTTATCCAAGACATTTCCATTTAATTATAAACGTTTCTAATATATTGGAATAGTGACAAAATTTATTTTTAAATGGATGAAGCATTCTATTTTCTGGTTATAATCAAGGAGCATATTAAAGATACCGTAAAAAGCTAAATATCTATTTTATGAACATTTGTTTGTCAACTTTCAGTATTTTAAGAAATGTACAGGAATAATTACCACTTCTCTCATTTTTTCATCAATTGTCATATCTTTACTCAGGTGAAAAATGTGTCAGTTACTATGACTTCATGTATTTCTTTAAGCACATTTACCATAAACCATTTTAGACATGTTTATCATAGCCATGATTATTATAAGTAATGTTAAACAATTGCAACATTATCTAAACCAAACCATTTGGAACTCGAATCGAACTCTTGCGAGTTGGAAAGTAAGCCGAACCCGAACCGAACCCGAACCCTAGTTCTAACCGAACCCGAACCAAATCGAACTTTCATTTTCAACGAACCGAACCGAACCCGAACTCTGAAAATTCATAAAATTCCCATCTCTGGTTATAATATATACCTAAATTTCTACTAAATTTATAATTGATAGTAATACACAAGTGTTTGGTCCGGGATGCTTGAAGAATAGATTAAACGATAACTGCACGTGTCGTATTAGGCGACTAAAGCACTAAGATCCAAACCATCTTCAGAAATTAAAAGTTAAAAAATGAAGCTTTTAAAATAAATCCTCTACACTCTGGGAAGCCGCATTAGTCAAAGTGCCAGGGATACTGACAGCATTGAAACGCTGGTGAGTAATTGACAGTCGCTTATTATTATTATTATTATTATTACTATTATTATTATTATATTACTATTACTTCCTTGTTCCGCATTTCGTCACTATTTATCTGCATATATTTCTCTCTAAAAGTTTAATTTGGACAATAATTCTATTCACTACAGATTCGCTACGACTCAAGCCCAGGTGACAAATCAGAAGTCGAGAGATCAAATCCCAAGAGAGTCATCGAATCAGTGAGTGACAAGAGACTGCGAATGCTTCAGAAGCGCAAGAGCAGGTCACTAGACGTCTACGATCCCCATGAAGTGTCAAAGGGTTCCAATGAGCGCTGCTACCAACCAAGACGTCCTGGGATCAATTCCCCGTGGAACCTTACAACCGCACCTTCAATAGACAAGGACGACATGTCTATGAGACCTTCTAGGTCACCAGATAGTCTATTGAAACTTGACCGAGGTAGACCGGATAAATCCAATCCATTCGATGACTCATTCTCTGATTCCAGGAGAGGTATAAGCAGTAGTCCAATGGATTGCGGAAGAGGCATTAGTTCAGAACTGGCAAATAAAACAGTTCCAGGCGGAAGGGTTCAAAAACCGCAGCATCCACGAATCAGCAGTGCTCTGGGTGAACTACGTCAGAATGTCGTCATAGAACATGCTGATGACGTCGTGACTGACCCATCGAGATCTCTGGAGGGAGGAGGGTGTAGTCAGAGACGAAGACAGTTCACCCAGGCGAAGAGCGTATCGTGTGACGTGACGAGTGCTGCTCCCAAAGTCGATCAGAGGAGAAAGCAGTCCGAGCCGATCGTCGGGTCCACCAGAGAGAGACCCCGGGGTCGTCTGCTACCCAGAGCCCCAACTGAAGGTCCTCACCCGGATATCTACGGTCTACCCGTGAGTGCAATTGTAGAAACAATTTAAATAGCCGCATTTTTACGACGCGTCCTTTAGAAATAATACCTTGTAAATCTGTTTCCCTCCTCCAAGTTTCTCCCCTCCAAGATTGATAAGAGTCGAACTAATAATATCCTGTGTTATTCCAACTCTGTTCAAACAAAGTCAACAGTCTATAGCAATGAATGTAAACTATCTCTCTCTCTCTATCTCTATCTCTCTCTTAATGCACTGCCTATTGGCAGGTTCATGGTAACTAACTCATCAACAAATTTCTATCTTTTGCCTTTCGCTTCAAATCGGCATATGAATTAGTTATTAAATCATTCAACATTCCAAGTCTCTGTCTTCCTCTAACCTTACATCATTCCACTCTTACGTCAATTGCTTCTTTCATCAAATCATTTCCTCTCAGTACATGGCCGATTCTTTCTACTCCTTATGTTATCTATCAATTGTAATTTATGCCAACCTCATAAGTTTGTCAGTCCTTTGTCCTGTCCATAAGTTTGCATTCCTTCATTTGGTCGTAAACATTCTTCTCCATTGCCTTATTTCTAACATGAATGTAAACTCAGGAACTCAATAAGCATACTGTATAAGTGACGCTGTAAGTCAATTTTGTATTCACTGATTGAATATGTATTTCTTTTCTAGACATTAGGGGATTTAGGTTTTTATCATTTCCTGGCTGGAGACAGTGGCGATATTGGTTTAATATCCGACCCCGGATCAATATATGTGTATTCCAATCCTGGGTTGGACGGTCACTGATATCGCTTTTGAGAGGGGAAACTGACGTGAACATTGGTTTTACTGCCTTTTAGATGTGATTTGTTTAAGTAATAAGAACTTGCTTTTTTATTAAGTCGGGAAATGTCTGAATAAGCTGATGGCAGGTAGATAAATTCACTGGATATAAGTTACCGGTGATTTATGGCATAGAAATCATGAGAAGTTGTCCGGAAATTGAATGGTCTCTTATGCGCACGAAACATTCTAATTAAAACATTTTCTGCATAGGCCAAGATAGGGTGTTCACTTTGGAAAAACATTACGTGTCTAAGTTTTAATTCAAGGGAAAAGCTGGTAAAGCTACGTTTAACGTTAGCTTCCTCACTCGAAAGCGATGTCAGTGACGAGCGAACCCAGGATTTGAACCCCGCACATGCTGATCCGCGGTCGAGTATCTTACCGACTTCGCCACCGGCTCCAGCCGGTAGCGAATGGCTTGTTGGTAAGTTGTTTGGCAGTTGTTCGGCAGGTGTTGGGTTCAAATCCGGCGCTCTCCCTGGCACTGATATGCTATTCGAGCAGGAAACTGACTATACAATTTGCATTAGTCTTTATAATAAAATTTATATTACAAATCATATAATTAATACTATACTACGATATTAAATTAGATTTAAATATGGTTGAGTCTCTTTTTGAACTTTATATTTATCGAATTACAAAATGAAATCACAGAAATAACTATCTTTATATCTCTTTATTCATGCTTTACATTTACTTAGAATTATTTATTTATATATTGTAGACAAACACCATGGCAAACAAGATTATCGACATGCAGCCTCTTTTACCTAGATGTCGAGATCCAATGGTTCAGGGATCCAACATTCGCTCTTCAGCAGATCTAAGCTATCATTCGAACCGCAAACCGAGACCATACTCATCGCCTAGACTGGAAAATCAACAGGCCAGTGGTCGACGAAAAGTATTTTCGGAGCAGAAAAGCTTTTCTTACGAATTTCGTGATTTTCATCCTACTCAGATGCCATCCACGAGGCGACCCGGGTCCACCGGTACCATTCCCACCTCAGTAGCGACAGGGCCGAGTCGAATGAGAGATTATCTTAGCGATAAGGAAATGAGAGATTTAGAATTTGCTCAATTTAATGAAAACTTTCGCAAGGATGTTTGTCAGAAACCAGATTTCCATCAGACAGGATTTAAGCAAATTCAGGATCAGAATAGATATCAGAACGACGTACATAACAAGACTCAGTATGATCAGTCGGATAAGAGGAGAGGATTTGCTCAGCAGAAAAGCTTCTCTTATGAAATAGCGACGACGTGTGCGCGACATTCATCAATGGAGCGGTCAGCTCGATTGGACGTGCCGCGTGGCTCACGGGCTCTCAGCAGCTCCCCCCACTGCCCGTCCCGTCTCATCCCCTCCCACCGCGGACCTCTGAATTTTCAGGATTTCGACTTTCCTGCAATGGATGGACGAGCGTATGTAAGTCCAGCAAGGGACTCATTTGTTGGAAATGAGAAAACTATAGTGAAACATATTCGAAGTTCTGACAGGTACGCTAATTTAAATTCTTCTACCTTTCTGGATAAAGCAAAATCAGGTGTGGGAAAAAATAAATTCATGCCTGGTAACAGATTGGATTCTATTCGACCGCAAATCATTACAACCGGCGAAACTGGAGAATATCGAGAATTCGTTGCTGATTGTGGCACCTCACAATATGAGCACGAAAGATCGCATGACTATTCTAGGCAAAACCAAATACACGGTAATAAACATTCATCAAAGCATAGAGACAACAGTCATAGACATTATCTTCACCCGAATTCGGCAAAACTTCAGCGGAAACCAAGATCGCATCGACAAGAAAAGGATGAAGTCGCAAGTGAATTTACTGTGCCTGTTAAATTCAAGGGTAGTGAAACGTTATTGCTGAACGATTCTGGTCCCAATGTAAAACAAGAAGAACTAAAAAGTAGACTAAATGTTAATGACTCTTCGCAATATCAGAATATCGCAATTGCCCCTGAAGAGAGAGAAAGCAGTTTTCGAATTCAAAGAGAAGAAAAATCCATCAGCTGCGCTCAATCTTTCGGGCGTGACTCTTTAAAAGACGAAGACCCGTCGAAGCCTCTTTTACAGGACCTTGGAAAGTCTAAGACACCAGAACGTCAACAGTTTATCGATGATTTTTCTTCGCAGCATCTGTTGCAATTTCACGAAGCTGTTCCAGCGGAAAAGTTTACTATCCCTCATGAATTACACCTTCTAGACCAAGAAGAGGAAAGGATTGTCTCAGACGGCGTCGTAAAATGGAGAAGAAAGTTTCAAGCAACGGGCAACGTGATTGCTCGCACGGCGGCAGTGTGGCAGGAGTGGCGAAAGTATGCAGGGGCCTCGAGCGTCCTCGCTAATCGGGCGGTGGTGGCTTGTGATGAAGCCAAACAAGACGAAAGCGGCAAAACAAAGCCAACTACGGATGAAGCGCAGAAAGTAAAAAGACAACAGTTTGCTCATCAAAAGAGTTTTTCATACGATATTGCTACCGCAGCCGAAATGCTCTCAGCAAATCGTAATACCGCTCAGAATTCCGAAACCCAATCAAAAACTGAAAGATGCGAAGCTTCTCAGAATGCAAGAGAAAAGCGGCTGTCGCGCCTTAAGAGTAGGAAGAGCTATTCTTTAGACGAATACGTGCAGATGCAGCCTGACGAGATGCCGGTAATGACTCGGCAGCAAACATTGAGGTTGTCTGAGGTAAATGAAGGTCAGCATCGTCATAGATTACAGCGTCATGTTGAAGAAAGCGAGCAACAAAGAGCGAGGTCTGATCTCAAGCAGCTCAAACAACAACAACAACATCAACAACAACAACAACAGGTCTACAGTTTTGATCAACTCAAGCAAAGCTCAGGATACCCTGAAGCAACGTCAATGCAGAAGCATTCTTCGTATCCTCGCTACGAACGTGAAGCTTTTCAAAGAGCTGACGATAGATGTTCTTCCGAAAGAACTACAAAATATTCGCAGATTGGCAGTGAAAGAATAATACAAACTGAGGAGGATGTTCAAAGCGCATTAGACGAAGAGAAGAGACTAAAAGAAGAGTTGCTTCAGTCACAGGTGATCAACTCTAAACTATTTAAACTTCATAAGATGAAAGCCATTCATCAAGAACCGGACCTCGGTGTGAATATCACTGAGACTCGAAGGTGCGATCTGATAAAAGCGTCTGACACAAGTAACCAGGGTAATAGCAAGAGTAGCAGCAAGCTGCCTGTTTCAAGGCTCCTCAAAAAGTTTAAGCTAGATAGAACGCCTCCGTTGATACGAAAATAATTGCCAATATTTTTAGACTTTACTGGCACTTAATTTACTACGTATATGTTACCATACAAATTAGGTAAATATACAGATTTCTGATGACACAGAGTTTTAAATGACCTTTTTCTGACATCAGGTAGTAGGATATTAAATTTAACATTAAAAAGATTTTAACAAACTTTGCTCTACCTTTTAGTTTTGCACCTATGAAATATAATAACAAATGACTATCTTTGCCTAAAACATATGTAATTTTTCCAATCTACTTCCTTGCGGTCTAAATGTGCTTCTAATAGGAGAGACAGCAATTACTGAAGTAAAATTAGTTAAGATTTTGGCTAATTGAATAAGATTAAAAGGCATCTTATTCCAACAGCGACTCTTAAACAATGCGAATTTTACAAATACCACTTCAATATAGCTGAATTCAATCAGCTTGCTTATTCTTTATTACTATTCACACATATTTAAATTTTCTGTAAATAAGTATTTGTAAGTAACTCATCTAATGTGAATTTTTCTAGATCTGAATAATTACTTATCTGCATGGCTCAATGGAGATTAAGATACGGGTTTCAGATGAGTAATGGTTGATTACAGTGTATGGTATGCAATTATAAGCACCTGTCTTGAAAAAGTGTCATTAAATTGTCACAGTGTTCATTTTATTTTGACCCCCTTGCAATTGATGGATATTTTTGTAGACACGTAATGGTTCAGTGAATTTTATAAAACTTTCCTTTGTAAATTTTGAAATTATATAGACGTACTCTATTCGAAATTATATAGACGAAGGTCTATTATAGAGGTCATAAAAGGTAGAATGGAAGGAAAAAGAGGAAGGAGTAAGCCGAGATTAGGTATTTTAGATGATTTAAAGACCCGCTCATATGTGGAAATGAAGAGGAAGGCGGAAGATAGAGAAGAGTGGAGGCGTTGTATACCATGGACCTGCCAGTAGGCAGTGCACTAAGAGAGAGAGATAGACGTACTGAGTTTGCATGGAGTACTCTGGCATTTTGAATTTTACTGACAATTTTAAAAATTGTACAGTGAAAGTAGAAAATATGAATTTATTATTTGGAATTTTCTGCAGAATACAACTAGAGACACTCTTTCGTACTAAAGTTATATTTTTATCTGTGTTCGTCGCGACATTTTTCTCTAAAATGTGTATGTGTTTGAACATCGTTTTGTGCTTTGTCCATTTTTGTAAAGTTGCCTAATTCATTAATCACAAAACTTTCTCATCGTGCTTATTGGATTTCATTGCACTTTACCGTATTCTGTCAAGAGTGAAACGTATTCTAATACAATGCTTTAGGTTACCCCTTGAATGGCCGAATGAATGGTCCCCTAGATTTATAAGCAGGAGACAAAATTGTTAAAATCTATCTCAAACGTTCCTATTTCTAGATTGTCCATTCAAATTTTCAATACACCGATGAATAACAGCAACAACCGCAGAGTCTTCTCATTCATATAGAGTCATAAGTGTAACGAATTAGAAGACGGATTAACTACTCAAACGAATAATAAAATTTAACAGATGAGCTGCTAACTATCCTAGTTTCAGAACTTGAAAGGTTACAGAAAAAAACATATGGATGAGCTCTCTGCCATAGATTGTGCCTAATTAAATTAACTTAGATGTTTTTATTTGATACACCAAATTAACATTCGTTGGTATAAATTACCTGAAACATATTTTGTCTTAAGTTACTGGGGTCGAATTCTGTCCGATATAACTCTGATGCTGTACTGAAGATTTATTGCATTTACGAATTATCGTCGATTGAATGAAAACAATTCAAAAGTTAACTTCTAATATTTAGTATCTTACTTCAATTATTTAGTTACAAAATAAAACAGTAATCTAAAATTGTTTTTTAAAAAGATTCACTATGATGATAATGAATAATTATTCTTTCTAATCAAAAACAGTCGAAATCATATCCAAAGTATCTGTGAAATATCAAATATTAATACAGACGAAAGTTAATAACTGCATAAAGAGCTAAAGTAAATAACAGATACAATTTTCATCAGTAGTCAGCAGTGAGGACCCTGGCATCTACGACTAAATCTCAGTCTGATACCTCGAAATCCAACTGACTAATAAATTTTGGACGATTCATTTAAAACCGACAAGCAAAGTCTCTAGAATCCTGGTAGTGTAACAAGGCCGGTACTTCATCTCATTTGATCTTGAGCTCTTAAGTGCGTTAGTGCTTCACGCGCTGACCTAGTTAATCCGCCCACACACATGCTTACCCTTACTAATTAGACCGAAGTATTAGCGGAGCTCTTGTGTGTGTCATGTGATTATATCACTTAAGTAAATGTTGGATGTTACTAATTATCCCGAGGAAACAGGAGAGTCCTCGCGTACTACGTCATGTGACAACCAGATGTTACTAATTAGCCCGATGTGAACACTTAAGTGGATGTTAGTAATTAACCGGAAATACCAGTAGAGGAATTGTAAGTAGGTCAAACTATTTTTTGACGGATTAAATGATTCATTGTTATTAAAAGGAGCATGGGGTTTTCACCAGATGATTCATTCAAAATAATTTAGGAAATTATTTCATCCTGACTAATCAGGCCAAAGTTGCAGAAGAACTGAAAATGCGATTTAACTTGCATCAATCATTCATTCGCACAAATGTTTTCAACCTAATCGACATGGCTGCTATTCAAATTAGTTACCATTTTATAACTTTTGCCTTTACTATATTATTTTATTGTAATTATTTTACGAGTTGCAGAACTTGTATAAATAATTTAACTGTCCGAAATTATTTGTTGCCTTTGTAATAATATTTTAGTTGATTTAAACACCCTCGTAATTTTAAACTACATGTAGATAAAAAACACGCCCTCATAATTTTAAATTTGGTAAAAACACATCCTCATAATTCTCTAGTTGATTAATACACGTCCTCATAATTATTTTAGTTGATTTACACACCCTCGTAAATTTAAACTTGATAAGAACACTTCCTCATAATTTTGTACTTGATAAAAACACGTTCTCATAATTATTTTAGTAGATTTAAACACACCCTCGTAATTTTAAGTTTAATAAAAACACGCCCTGGTAATTTTAAACTTGGTAAAAACACCTCTTCATAATTCTCTATTTGATAAAATCACGCCTACGTAATTCTAAACTTAATGGAAACAAGTCCTCATAGCTTAATAGTTGTTAAAAACACTCCGCTATAATTTCATAAAGTTAACATTTCCCCATATGATCCTAAGTGGTATTGTTATTTCTGTAGTCATAACCGCATAGTTGTGAAAAATATACTTTATTTCATAGCAGCTTCCTTCTCCATATCCGCCTAATGGCAAATCTATGACACGTACACTTTCAATCCCAAC
>CAJHZI010000705.1:697500-712500 GCA_905160935.1 Enchytraeus crypticus | reverse complement strand
TCTATCTATAATCTATCTAATCTATCTATCTATCTATCTATCAATTAATCAATCAATCAATCAATGTATAAATCGCGTAGCACACACTCATCTATTTTACAGTATTCGTAACGAAAGCTGGCTGACTTCATTTAAATCATCTTCAATAATCGCTTTCAAGTTACACAAGCCACCGACTCAGCCCAAGTTACCAGCATTGAAAAGCGATAACAATGGTAAATAAGGTAAGTGATAATATATAAATAGTGAATAGAAAAAGCTTGGACTTCTGTACAGTAAGGAGATAAAAACAGCATCATGGTACATATCAGGTTGTAGCAACAACAACAACAACAACAAACCTTTCCATCTCCGGCGCAGTGGAAACCTCCATCAGTGGAAAACAAGAGAATCTTCCTAGCTTGCTCTCTCCATCCTATCTCACCCTAGAATCAATCAATCAATCGATAATCTTCCTAGCTTGCTCTCTCCAGCCTATCTCACCCTAGAATCAATCAATCAATCAATCAATCGATAACCTTCCTATCTCACCCTAGAATCAATCAATCAATCAATCGATAATCTTCCTAGCTTGCTCTCTCCAGCCTATCTCACCCTAGAATCAATCAGTCAATTAATCAATTAATCAATCAATCAATCAATCAATAATCTTTCTAGCCTGTTCTCTCCAACCTATCTCTCCCTATCATCAATCAATCAATCAATCGATCAATTAATCAATCAATCAATCAATAATCTTCCTAGCCTGTTCTCTCCAGCCTATCTCTCCCTACCATCAATCAATCAATCAATCAATTAATCAATCAATCAATAATCTTCCTAGCCTGTTCTCTCCAGCCTATCTCTCCCTACCATCAATCAATCAATCAATCAATCAATCAATTAGTTAATTAATCAAACAAGCGATAAATGCTAAAGCAATCAATAAATTAATCAATCAACCGATCAATCCTTCAATCGATCAGTCAATAAATCAATCGATCAATTAAAAACTCGATCCCTTCTTCAATCACGCACGTTATCTTACAGAATCAATCCATCAATTATTAGCGCAATCAATTTTTCAGTCAATCAGTTAATCAATCAATCGATCCGGCATGATGTTCTATAATATAACAGTTTGATTTCCTGTTTCATTCTCAGTACCATATTTAGTCGACTCTTTCACGCAAATCTGGCATCTATTTCAGGAGCCTAGGCGCTCACCAACCGAACTCTTTCTGACGTTGACATGATCTTAATGCTTTAGTCGCCTGAATTAAATCAATGATAAAGTTATGATACAGTTTATTGTAATGCCATGTAATGCTATTACAATGTATATTACAGATGCATGTTTATTATTACCTTGCATGTAACGGCTTGCATGATGGCATCAAAACCTCCTTCAAGGTTATCCAAATTACCGGAAATCTCAGCCTTACCTACTTCGTCCTGAAAAAATATACAAATAACTTCATGTTTAATGTCTCAGTAGCTCAGCGCGTAGAGCAAGAAGAAGCTAGGCAATGTCGTGAAATCACCACCATCACCACCATCACCACCATCACCACCCTCACCACCATCACCACCATCACCACCATCACCATCATAACCATCATAACCATCATAACCATAATCATAACCATAATCATAACCATAATCATAACCATAATCATAACCATAATCATAACCATAATCATAATCATAATCATAATCATAATCATAATCATCATCATCATCATCATCATAATCATTATCATCATCATCATCATAATCATAATCATAATCATCATCATCATCATCATCATCATAATCATCATCATCATCATCATCATTATCATCATCATAATCATCATCATCATAATCATCATCATCATCATCATCATCATCATCATCATAGTCATCATCATCATTATAATCATCATCATCATCATAATCATCATCATCATAATCATCATCATCATCATCATCATCATCATCATCATCATCATAGTCATCATCATCATCATCATCATAGTCATCATCATCAGAACCATCATCGATCATCATCATCATCACGGCACTCATCATCATCAATCTATCAACTCATCAATCATAATCATCCTCATCACATCAACACATCATTATTATCAGCAGCCACTGAACCCCAATTAGCTATGGTCGAGATTATAAAATTTTGCAGCATTTCTGGAATTATGCCCAATGCCCTTCAATATTAATTTGGATCATTTTCGAGCTTGGAACGGCCTTTTACGACATGTGTAGTCACGGTTTTGATCTATTCTTCCGAACTCGGACATAGCATGGGTACAAATTGGAACATGATATATAGATTATATCTAATAATCAATAGACAATAAATAAATAACAAATTAACTAAAATCTCCACAAATTTGAAGTAAGCGTAGTGAAGGTAGAATGTGTGTGAAGCCAAACTGCGCCACACAACCTCCACACCGGCTCCGTTCATCTATAATAACAAATAACATAAAAACATGACAAAACAAACATCACTAATAGCATTAATAACACTAATAGCTTTAATAACACTAATAGCTTTAATAACACTAATAGCATTAATAACACTAATAGCTTTAATAACACTAATAGCTTTAATAACACTAATAGCTTTAATAACACTAATAGCTTTAATAACACTAATAGCATTAATAACACTAATAGCTTTAATAACACTAATAGCTTTAATAACACTAATAGCTTTAATAGCACTAATAGCTTTAATAACACTAATAGCATTAAAAGCATTTAGCTAAACCTCACTACCATCACACGGTTTTTCCAATCAATAAAAGTAAATACCACTAATACCACTGAAGATATTATCCTCTTGAAGATAATCCTCTCTCAGCTCTCTTCTTCCACTTCTCTCTCCCTCTCTCGTCTCGTCTCTCCTCTATCTCTGAACTCTCATTCTTTCTGTCTCTCTCATTCACTAATTCACTCACTCACTTACTTACTCACTCACTCACTCACTCAGTCACTAACTCTCTCTCTCTCTCTTGTTCCTTCTCCCTCTTGAATCTCACTTAATCTCTCTCAGTCTCTCTCTCTCCTTCAGTCTCTCTCCCTCTATCGTGTTCTCTCAGTCTCCCTCTCCTCTCTCTTCATCTCTCTCCCCTCACTCTTTCTCGTACTCTTTATGATTAATTACGAGTGGAAAAAATAACAGATCGACTTGATATGGTACGGGACAGAGAGGAGTGGAGAATGCCTATTCGTATCCCCACCATAGTTAAAGTGGGATTGAAGGGAATATCATCATCTTCCCTTCAATCCCACTTTAACTATGGCAATGTAATGGGGTACAGACCTCACCCGAAGAAAGCAGAATCAGAAACCCCGAAATCTTACTTCTCTGGCACAGTGCTGACAAACGGCATAGCCTTCTTGTCAACGAATGATCCGAAACCGACTCTAAAGTTCTCAGTGAGCTTTTTCATCTCAGAGACTAACAATAATAAAACATAGTTAAATCAATCATCAATTCACCTAAATATTTGTCATTTAAATTACTAGAATCAATGTAATATATAAATAACAATAATAATAATGATAATAATATATAATAATAATAATAAAACATAAAAGCAACTCGAATCCTCATACGATGGGACGTGTTAAAATCAGGTTGGTTTAGATGCTAGTGCTTGTCGCGTTTTACGACCAGTGCAGTCCGCGACTGGTCTATTCTTCAGCATCCCGGACACAACACGGGTAACTCGAATAGTAAGTTACCTGGTTACTAATAACCTTAAATTATGACTAAACTAGTAAATCTGGTATAATAAATTATTTTAAATAATTATTATAAATTTAAAAAACGTATAATCACGTTTTTCAAATTTAAATGGTTTCAAACAGGTTAGCACCTGCGTAGTGCGTCTCTTAGGAGCGTCCGCTGCTGTCGAAGAATCTATTTTCTGCTATTTTCTACTACATTGAGCAGAGACATACCCAGAGAATATCCCAGTCTGGCTAGATTTTCTTTGTCATCCTTCATACTGACCGAGAGGTCCATGACAAAATAGAGGTCCACGGGGTAGTTCTCTGCCAGCCTGAATGAGGTGGCAAACTTCATAGGTTCATCTAGAATCAATCAATTAAGTAAGTAATCTGTCAATCAATTAAGTCGGTTCATATAGAATAAATCAATCAATTAGTTAAGTAATTAAACAAATCAATAGAAGTCGGTTCATATAGAATAAATCAATCAATTAATTAAGTAATTAATCAGTCAACTTTGTAAGAAATATCTTTGCTTGATATTTAATTACATATTAAAACTGGTCTAAATAGACCAACCACTTATTTTAAATTGACCATATTGAACCTATTTAACTACACGATATAATGCTAAAATAAATCCACTGATAATTATTTTAGCTTTAAGACTAAATAATTAACATATAAAGAGATTAATTTAGTAATTAATAAATCATTCAGTTAATTAACCAATTAATTAATCAATCAAGAAATTAAGTAATTAACAAATCGATCAATTAAGTAATTAATAGATCAATAATTTAATTACGTAATTAATCAGTCAAATAAGTAATTGATCAGTCAGTCAACAGTAATCGACGACACAGGGCACTTTGTAGAAAACTTAACGTTTTTGAATGAAATTGTCATAAACTTAGAGGTACACTTATACATTGTGAGATGTTCATGCATATTATTAGATAAATAAGGCAGCGTTATTTGAAAATCCAGTAAGAAGAGCTCTAAATTATAGAATAACAAATAATAAATTGAAACAAGGTATGGGAAATAAATATACTTTAATTAAACAATATAATAAAGATATAAAACAAATAGACCCTAAATATAACCTAGCACAGAGTGATGTCTATGATCTTGCCCAGGACCTGTATCAGTGGAGATAGAAGATAAAAGAGGCTGCTCTGGTGTCCACAAAGTGACGTCACGCAGAGAAAAGAAGAAAAGGAATTTGAAAATGATCCCCAAACTGTTTATTATTATTATGTATTTAGGGATAAGCACCCGAATATAGAGCTCTCACAAGAGAAAGACTGAGACTACAATTTAGCCGGACGATACGTACGGGGTCTAAGCTTGAGAGTGATTTCCTGAGGAGAGAGTTGTATTGCGTCCTTAGATATCTCTGCATTGCCCGGGGGCTCGTTCTGATACAATACAGTAAAATACAATACCATAAGATACAATACCATAAGATACAATACTGTAAAATACAATACCATAAGATAGGATATTATAAAATACAATACCATAAGATACGATACCATAAAATGCAATACCATAAGATAGGATACTATACAATACAATACCATAAGAATGACAAGATACGATACCACAAAATAGATATGTTGATAGAGACATACACAAAATACGATGCAGTAGAAGAGCGAGAGATAGAAAACTATGATTATTTAAAAAAACACTCAAATATGAAATATAATATAATAGGCCGTCAAAGAGGTTATAAAAACCTATGTAGTTGACCACTCATCATGAATACGAAAAATACAAACAAATATGCACACTAAAAATTAAAAAAGCAAATCATATGAATATCGACTCAAAGAACAAACACAATACCATAAGATACGCTAGAATAAAATACACTACGGTAAGAATAGAATACAATACGGGTAAAAATATAAAACCATAAAGTACAATACCAAAAAATACAATACCGTACGATACGGTAGAGTACAGCTGAACACAGCATCATAAAACACAATAAAATACATCATAAAATACAATACAATATATCATAAAATACAATACAATACATCATAAAATACAATACAATACATCATAAAATACAATACATCATAAAATACAATACAATACATCATAAAATACAATACATCATCCAAAACAATACTACCGTCAAGTCTCAATGATAAAACGAAAATGATACATTTAGTCTACTGTACGATTACTGTATAACTCATCATCATCGTCATCTTCCCTTTAATCTCAGTTCAGCCAGGGTAGGGATACGAATAGACTTCCTCAACTCCTCTCTGTCCCTCACCATATCACCGGTCAATCCCCTATAACCTCTTCTATTCGTTTTATAAGATTTATGTATAACTGCACGGCAATGATATAACAGTTTAACAGATTGAAATGATAAAAACTAGCAGGAATCTAGAGAATCATAGTTTGCTTAAGGGCAATCGTAGAATTTCAAGTGAACATTTTCTGATTAAAAATAAAAAGATATTAAAGTATCTAGGGTCTTTTTACCGTACATTGAAGAATAAATGGTAAATGATAGGTTAAACACTTTAGTATAATATTCTTATATTATCCACTTCATCCGTGGAGGAAAAAAAATGACAGCAAGTAGTTGAGACCTTGTCAAGACTAAGTGTGCCTTTCGGATTGACAATGTTCTGGGCATCACAGCCTTTAGCAAGCAGAACTGATTCATTCGCACAACGCACTCCACCCGACTGAAACGTCTGCGAGAAACAACAATAAAAATCATCAATCAATTAATCGAGTGATACAGGCGAAACAGATGCTAAACTTAAACCTTAACGCTTTGAAAATGTCATCGATTGACGATTCATCGACCGACGGATCGACCGATCAATCGATTTGCTGATTGATTGATTGATTAATTGATTGATTCATCTATCGATAGATCGAGCGATTTATTTATTTATTGATTGATTGAACGATCGATCGATCAATCATTTGTCAATCAAATCATTGATCGATGATAAATCAAATCATTTTCTGTTCGAGGACTGATTGATTGATTGATGGATACCTGTTGGGAGCACCAGGCACAGCCCTCCCCTGCCCCCATGCACTGCCCGCACGTCTTTATCTCTAGACATCTGGCGTCTGATTTACTACCTCCTGTAATCAATCAATCAATCTGGAAATCAATTAATTCTTCAGCCAATTCCAAATTTAACGTCAGTTTCCTGTTCGATAGCATGTCAGTTGACGGGGAGAGCACTGGATTTGAACCCTGCACCTACTGAACCGCTGTCGATTAAAACGCCAATGAACCACCTGTTCAGCCCAGAGTAACTAATCATAACTCAGTCGGACAGTAAATCAATCAGTCAGTCAATCAACTGATCAGTAAATCAATCAGTCAGTCAATCAATTATTCAGTAAATCAATCAGTCAGTCAATCAATTTATCAGTAAATCAATCAGTCAATCACTTGATCAGTAAATCAATCAGTCAGTCAGTCAATCAATTGATCAGTAAATCAGTCAGTCAGTCAATCAATTGATCAGTAAATCAATCAGTCAGTCAATCAATTGATCAGTAAGTCAGTTTGTCAGTCAATCAGGTAATCAGTAAGTGTGTCAGTTAGATAGTCCATTAGTCTAGCAATTAATCGGTCAATCAATAAGTGTTACTATCAATCAATCAATCAAGCAGATTAATAATCATTCATATATCCGACAGACTGTCAAGTATAACTGGTCAATCCACGTCCCGGCCATCAGCCTCGGTTGATGAATTGGGCGTAAAATTCTCATTCTATTGTACAGTATTTTATTGATCGACTGCTTGACTGATCTCTCGATTGGTTATTTGCCTTATCGATCCTCGAATAGGCCCATAACAATTAACTGACTGCTTGAATATAGCCTAATTAATTGGTATAGGCCTGTTATTATGTGTCGGCCCATTCTATTTAATTGGTATTCATGCATGCATGTTCTTATGCGTACTCTATTGTATATTACTTGTCTTACAGTATGTAATTATTTTAAATTAGAGATGCACGTGCACGATATACTGTATTAGACATTGAGCACATTCAATTGAAAGTCGTTTAGCATACCTTGTCCTAAAGTAGACGAAATAGTGCAGAAAATAAAGGTTACAACAGAAATGGTGATAATTCTTCGTAACGCCATCTCGAGTGTTTATTTAAATGCAACCGGTGTTCGGGCTAGTAACAAATATCACATAACAATCGAAATATCCCTAGATAATCGCTCCTAGGCAATTCTGTAATACAATCTGGAAATAAAGCTGTTAAAGCACAATTTAATAGAGGAAGGCAATGGGAAACCACCTCAGAAGCCAAATTATTCCCAAGCTATAGGCTACATTAAGGTGTGGGTAAAGGCATAACCATTTGTGAAGAGAATAACTCGTTAATCGAAGGTGTGCTATTTAAGCGGCGTGAAAAGCAGCATGTCAGTAGGAATGTACCTTGGACCCCGCTTGGCAGCGCGCTAGAGAGAGAGAGAGAGAGAGAGAGAGAGAGAGAGAGAGAGAGAGAGCACAATTTATAAAAGCCTGACAAGGAATTATTAAAGATGAACAGGGATTTGATTCTATGGCGTTCGAAACTCCAAATCTTGCTTAAGAGGCGAGTGTGGTACCAGCGAGACCATATGACTGATATACACAAAAATATGCAAAATTATGAATTGTGGTATTGACGAAAAATTGGCGTATGAGAATGTGCCTAGTGTTGAAACGAACGTCTCTCTCTCTCTCTCTCTCTCTCTCTCTCTCTCACTTTATAGATCACTCCCTCTTAGCGCACTGCCTACTGGCAGGTCCATTCTATATAATGCCGATCCACCTTCTCTATCTTCCGCTTTCCTATTCATATTTACATACGCGTGGATCTTTAAATCACTCATAACTTTCCTTTTGATATATATTTTTATCGTTTCTATCACCGGTCAATATTCCTGAGCTATTGAAGTGCTGACTGGATTCCGCATTTGACTGCCAGGGGTAGTTTAATTAATGGGCCCCTTGTTCCGTTCGATAAACCGCTTTCATAAATATGAATCAGATCGAATATAATCTAACTAATTAATCTAACTAATTAATCTAACTAATTAATCTAACTAATTAATCTAGCTAATTAATCTAACTAATTAATCTAGCTAATTAATCTAACTAATTAATCTAGCTAATTAATCTAGCTAATTAATCTAACTAATTAATCTAACTAATTAATCTAGCTAATTAATCTAGCTAATTAATCTAGCTAATTAATCTAGCTAATTAATCTAGCTAATTAATCTAGCTAATTAATCTAACTAATTAATCTAACTGACAAATCTAATTAGTTAATCTAGTTAATTAGATTACAGTATGGCTGGAGCAGTAGCGAAGTCGGTAAGATACTCGACCGCGGATCAGTATGTGCGGGGTTCAAATCCAAGGCTCGCCCGTCACTGACATCGCTTTCGAGTGAGGAAACTGACGTTAACCTTAGCTTTTTTAGTTTTTATAGCTAAGGTTAAGGTCAGTTTCCTCACTCGGGAAAGCGATGTCAGTGACAGGCGAACCCATGATTTGAACCCAGCACATACTGATCCGCGGTCGAGTGTCTTACCGATTCGACACTGGCTCAAACCAATGGCAATTAATTAACCATCCAGAACCAAGCTAAACCAGGTTACAAAGGAAGATGATGATGATGATTAATTAATTAAGTTAATTAATTAATCTAATTAATTAATCTAAATAGAGCTGGTTCAACGTGGGTTAACGTCAGTTTCAACATCTGGAAGGATATTAGTGCTCGTTGCCTAATTTCAATTTGCTCAAGTCAAAATTTTAATCAAGTAACGTCAATCACGTATAGCAGATGTAATTACACTGCCCGGCTGGCTAAGATTTAAATCCTTCATCTACAGATCCCATGTTAGAAATTAAAACACCAGCTAGACTAATTGAATAATTCAAATGGTTCAGATAGCATGATATTCCTTATCTACTACCCCCCACGCTACCTGTATTTTCTTCTCCCTTCCCCCCCCCTCCCCTATTCATATCCTAAACAAACCGTTAATAATATCACACAACTACTACTAATCCCATCTAGTTATACAAGCACGCTAAAGGTTTAACTAGACGTAGACAGCCTGTATGCTACACAGTATTACAGTCATAAACGTTGTATTATCTTACAGCACACAACGTTACAACGCATCTGCCTTGTATCCGCTTCTACACATAATTACACAGTCACCAGTCCTGTAGACAAAACATGAGGCTTCCGTCGTATTTAACCTCAAAAATAAACTCCAACAACGTATGCTAAAGTGAATGAAATGATCCTTAATATAGCAACAACGACAACAACAATACGATTAACGTGCTACTGTTGTCCATGACAACATTGAACACTCGGAGACCAAATCAAAGCCGATGAGCAGGGTGAGGAGTCCATAAACGGTGCTAGCCAAAATCCGGGTAGTCAGTCCAAGGCAGGGTACTAGCGGAATGGAGGTTTACGAGTCTGTACTCACCATTTCGTTGGTAGACAAACATACAGAGAATACATTACATTACCACTCGTGACACATATTTGTGACTTATATGTGACGTATATATTATAAGGAACTCGCGTCGCTGATGCTGCCTACAGTCTTGCAACTCGTCGTCGGAGCACAGCACAGGACGTTTGTTTAGGCCCGTGACTGTAATTGAATGTCTAGGCCTGCTCTAGCACACATGAAATGGTTCTTCTCAGAGGTGTGTGGAATCCGATCTGAAGTAGTTGTGAGGCTCTCTGTGATTAATTCTTTACTGACTTAAATATCGAAGTCAAGGCACAGATTTGTTTATAGCGTCTCACAATTTAATATTCAATACTAACAGCACTACAACTCAATATGTACGAACACTGCGACATATTAATGAATATAATACCTAAACGCACAATCCCTGCAAGATTCATACTGCGGCTTCGACTCCGGTTTCGGCCCTCGGCCTACGCTGTGTGGACTGCCCGTCCGGCCGCCATAGCTTTAATGTCAACAAGAATCTGCCAGTATTCTACTTTTAATTATCGCACGCAGGAAAGCCCATTTGTATATAATTGATAATTCGTGTTTGTATTTTGATTTTTAATACCCTATTAGATATAATTATTAAATGCTCCTGTAAACATATGAACATAAACATACTCTAGTCTAAGATCAAACTTTCAGGCGGCCTGAGCGATACCACATCAGTCAGCGGAAGCCCGGTAACGTGCGAATAGCCATAGGATCACTCAAGTACGTTGGACTGCACTTGAGACAAGGGGCTGAGGCCCGGGCTGCCCGCCAGGCGAGTCTTTATGACACGGCTTTGTTTACTCTCACCACACCGGCCACTGGCTATCCCAGGCCGGGCATAGGGGGGGGGGGGGGCCCTGTCTCCCCTCCCTCCCCTTCAGCTAGCTTTCCCTGTAAATATTAATCTGACCCTGCTATCCCTCCCCGGTCTCTGAGAGGTGTTTAGAAGTCCTCCTGGCGTCTGAGGGTGACGTTAAACTCATCATCATCATCATCCTCATCGTCTTCATCATCATAGTCGTCGTCGATATCATCATCATCATCATCATTATCGTCGTCGTCGTCGTCATCATCATCATCATCATCATCATCAAGCCCCTCTTGATAGGCTGTGTAAGGAAAGTTCGTAGTAATCTGTACGGGGGTGGGGGGGTATGATGTGCCCCCAAGATGTCATGTACACTTTTTATTAAACCCAAAATATAAGTGCACAAATAGTTTTAAGTACGCGCCTTCCCCCAAAGTGCCCGCGCAAGACTAACCAATCCTACCTCTCTATAAGTGCACTGTTAGAGGCAGTGGATGGCTGCAATAGAAGATTTTAAAATTATTTACAAAACTTACCAGGCTATTTGACAGACATTAATGTCATGACTGCAGAAGTTTAGAAAAAATACTGACATTCAGAGGGTCACCGCCCCTTCCTCCCACCCCTTCCACCCTAAATATAATAAATCACCTACATTGCTCAACGATTGTGCTACAGTATAGCTTCATAAATGCGGGATAGAACAACAAATACTATGATTCTATAGAGTCGCTACATAATTATCATCCAACTAGTATGAAAGCCCATAAACTGACGGGCAGCTAGATATATAGCCGCTTGTATTCAGCCGGGCAATTAGCTAGCTCATGTGGATGCTAGTCTATCGGCAGGCAGCTTGCTGCTTCTTGCAGAGCTGCTCTTGTGCTGGTGGGCAGCTATCTGTCGTAAGTAGCTGTTCGTTAAATGACGGGCAGCTAGCTGCCTTAAGTAGCTGTTTATTAACTGACGGGCAGCTAGCTGCCTTAAGTAGCTGTTTATTAACTGACGGGCAGCTAGCTGCCTTAAGTAGCTGTTTATTAACTGACGGGCAGCTAGCTGCCTTAAGTAGCTGTTTATTAACTTTTATTGACGGGCAGCTAACTGTCTTAAGTATCTGTTTATTAACTGACGGGCAGCTAGCTTACTGAAGTAGCTACTACTAAATTGTTCACTATAGTACTCTATACTAGAATTGTAGTCAATTCAATGGCCCATTCCGGCAATATTTTGTAAATATTTTGATCAATTTGCCCAATGTTTATGTTTTTTATATTTTTTTCGGAAGATGCGGTTTAAATAAATGTAGCAATATGTCGAACAGCTGAGAAAGGGAAGAAATTACATAGGAAGAAAATTGTATAACTGCATTTCTCATATGAGAGAATATTGGAATGCGTTAGAGAGAGGGTAAGAGAGACAGAAAGATAGAGAGAAAGAGAGAAAGAGAGAAAGAGAGAGAGGCAGAGACAGAGAGAAAGAGAAAGAGAGAGAGGCATCAAATGAGAAATAGAAGGAGATATGTGACGAATCTATTTAGCTTATTTATTTACAACATGACAGCGGCGTTATTACTTTAAGCCGTCGTAAAGCTAATTAGTTCTGAGTTAAGTTATTAGCGACATTCATTATGTACAGAATCGGTGCATAAATGCCCTCCCAGTATTTCTCCTCTCTCTCGCTCTCTCTTTCTCGCCCCCTCCCTCTCACTCACTCTCTCTCTCTCTCTCTCTCGCTCTCTCTTTCTCGCCCCCTCCCTCTCTCTCACTCTCTCACTCACTGACTCTCTCTCTCTCTCTCTCTCTCTCTCTCTCTCTCTCTCTCTCTCTCTCTTGGAACTGTCGAACTAATTATTTAATTTAAATTAATAAATTTAATTAATTATTACTTATTTGATTGTACAGGAGGCCGATCTTTGTTGATAGGTTATCTACTATAATATGCCATGCTTGACAACATGTACAGGTACTTTTAATTTTCATATGTTTACTTCCTAATGCAGTGTATCTTACAAAATTGTATTACTATCACAAATTTATACGAATCATGTAATTTATAAATTCTAAAAGTAAAAGTCAAGCATGGCATTAATTTTAATATTCATTAGATGTTTTATAGTTTGTTAGTGTTTATGTTTATGTTATGTTTATGTTATGTTTATGTTTATGTTATGTTTATGTTTATGTTATGTTTATGTCTATGTTATGTTTATGTCTATGTTATGTGTATGTCTATGTTATGTTTATGTCTATGTTATGTTTATGTCTATGTTATGTTTATGTCTATGTTATGTTTATGTCTATGTTATGTTTATGTCTATGTTATGTTTATGTCTATGTTATGTTTATGTCTATGTTATGTTTATGTCTATGTTATGTTAACGTACGTTGATGTTAAGAGTTTATGTTTACTTAGTTTTACTTTTTTAATTTTCTTTTTTATTCCTTCTTCACTCCTCGGTCATTAGTAATAGTTGCCATCTATTAACGCAATTGTTGCTCGAGAGGATTTAAGAACAATCTTCCAACACGTTGGTTTTTCCATTCAACTCAGTCAGTACTCGGTTTTCCAAATTTGTTTGCATATCCAAAAGTACCAACCGAGCTTGACGCTACTTAACTGCTTTATGAAGCGCATACTTTACCAATGAGTCAGAAACACAGCAGCTGATATCATTGCGATGGTTATAGTTTTATTGCTGAACTGGCAAATTTCTGTTGCTGAATGATTCAATAATAATCGTCATCATCATCTTGCCTTGAAAATCTTGAATACCAATTTAGCTATGGTCGGGATTCGAATTTTAAACAATATCTGGAGCTTAGGTGATCACCAACCAAATGCCCTTTCTGGCGTTGGTTTAGAACTTTGGATCCTAGTGCTTTGTCGCCTTTTACGACACGTGCAGCAAACAGTTGGTTATTTATCTATTTATAAGCAACCCGAACACAACATGCGTAGATTCATTACTAATACTTTATTTAAATTATATTCAAACATGACATATCTCTTTCGTCATATTTACAAACACTCTGATGATATAAACCGATAGCCGGTTTAACTGATTAATCTTCAAACTTAATGAAAGTTTCAGTATTAATAATTATAATATTATAATTAATTGCCACTCTCTTGCTCTTCGATTGAATTTGGTTCAGTAGTGCTCAATGGTGTCATGGACAATTGTAGCACTCGGGTTGACAGTGGTTGTGTTGCTTTTGTTGTTACTGCAGCAGTACAGTTGATGTTCTAGCTACTGTCTCTGGCTGCTCAGTCAAGTATTCAATCAACTAGGCACAGGTCTTTTATCCGCAGAGTGTCCGTTCAGTGGTTTTTCTTCAGTTATTTTCCGAAATAAATCTCTACCCTCTCTAACTTTACCACCCTCTTTGATCACACGCCTGAGTATTATATTTATTTATTTATTGCTTTAATTCATGCATAGTAACCCATATATGAATCGAACATATACAACTGTGCAACAAGAACCAGAAAAGCAAATAGGCTGCGCATAAATTGAGCTATAGGACAATTACTTATATAATTAGGCATAGGCCTAATTATATAAGTTATATTTAGGCATAAAGCTATAGGCCTAATAAGCTCATAACATCAAAACACTTAACTAGCAAATTAGTAATATCCAGCAAACACATTAAAACTTTAATCTGTAATTAGAAAGGATACTATCAAAACTAGGCAATCCAGTTTCTAGCAGCGCGAAGGTTAGGCTGCTGTAACGTTTGTATCCAAAGAATAGTTTAATACATTTATTATAGCAAGATCGAAACTTCTCTATTGAACCTATTGTAATTATTATTATGATAATTGTAATTATTATTATGACAATTGTAATTATTATTATGATAATTGTAATTATTATTATGACAATTGTAATTATTA
>CAJHZI010000705.1:685000-692500 GCA_905160935.1 Enchytraeus crypticus | reverse complement strand
ATCGTTATTATTATCATTATCGTTATTATTATCATTATCGTTATCGTTATTATTATCATTATCGTTATTATTATCATTATCGTTATCGTGATTATTATCATTATCGTTATTATTATCATTATCGTTATCGTTATTATTATCATTATCGTTATTATTATCGTTATCGTTATTATTATCATTATCGTTATCGTTATTATTATCATTATCGTTATTATTATCATTATCATTATCGTTATTATTATCATTATCGTTATTGTTATTATTCGTTTATTATTATCATTATGTTTCGTTATTATTATATCGTTATCGTTATCGTATTATATCGTTATCGTTATTATTATCGTTATCGTTATATATCGTTATCGTTATTATTTATCATCGTTATCATTATTATCGTTATTATTATCATTATCGTTATCGTTTATCATTATCGTTATTATCGTTATCATTATCATTATCGTTATCGTATCATTATCGTTATTATTATCATTATCGTTATCGTTATTATCATTATCGTTATCGTTATTATTATCATTATCGTTATTATTATCATTATCGTTATCGTTATTATTATCATTATCGTTATTATTATCATTATCGTTATCGTTATTATTATCATTATCGTTATTATTATCATTATCGTTATCGTTATTATTATCATTATCGTTATTATTATCATTATCGTTATCGTTATTATTATCATTATCGTTATTATTATCATTATCGTTATCGTTATTATTATCATTATCGTTATTATTATCATTATCGTTATCGTGATTATTATCATTATCGTTATTATTATCATTATCGTTATCGTTATTATTATCATTAACGTCATCAATATAAATATCGCCATAGTTATCATTATCGTAATCGTTGTAGTATACATATACATACATAATACATATATATATATATATATATATATATATATATATATATATATATATATATATATATATATGTATACATATATAATATATATAGTCTGTTTGCTGTATATATACATATATATATATATAGATACATATATAATATATATAGTCTGCTTGCTGTATATATACATATATATATATATATATATATATATATATATATATATACATATATAATGTATATAGTCTGTTTGCTATATATATATATATATACTTATATATATATACATATATATATATATATATGATATATATAGTCTGTTTGCTGTATATATACATATATATATATATATATATATATATATATACATTATAAATATATATATATATATACAGGGTGCGCATTTAAAAATATCCTCCTAGTACAATTGCGATAGCTTAGTCAATTCTTGATATTTCGCCTTGAAATTTTAAGATTCTCTTGTGGAGGAATTTAACACGAGCTGACCGAATTTTGTAAAAATATTTTTAAAGGAACCGGAGTTATCCAAGTTTTGCGAAAAAATTGATATTTTCATTTAACACGCAACGTAAAACGCCAATTAGAATCAATTCCTTTTTGAAAATGAGCTGGCCCTGAAAAGGGCCGTTAAATGATGACGACTCTGATTTTGTGCTACAATGTATTACATTAACACTATTTTGCCGAAACTGATTGAAGACTGCAACAAGTTAAAGTCAAATAATTTAATTTTTCAACAGGACGGCGCGCCAGCTCACACATCACGTCTTGCGAAATAATTTCTTGTACAATACAGGCCAGATTTCATAAAAATGGATGCCTCCTAATTCTCCAGATTTTAATCCACCTGATTCTTTGTCTGGAGACCCATGTTGGAAAAGTGTCGTGCTTTCAAGCCCAAACCCAGAAACACAAAGGAATTAAAGGCTGTTCTTCAAGAGATCTGGAAAGACCTAGCACAGCAGTCCATTGACAGCACAATTTTATCTGTAAGAAAAGACTTCTGGCCGGCATTAAAGACCAGGGCGTTCATTTCGAGCACACATTGTAGCACAATATCAGAGTCGTCATCATCTAACGGCCTTTTTCAGGGTCAGCACATTTTCAAAAAGGAATTGATTCTAATTGACGTTTTACGTTACGTCTAAATGAAAAAAATCAATTTTTTCGCAAACTTGGATAACTCCGGTTCCCTTAAAAATATTTTTACAAAATTTGGTCAGCTTGTGGCTAAATTCCTATACAAGAGAATCTTAAAATTTCAAGGCGAAATATTAAGAATTGACTAAGCTATCGCAATTGTACTAGGAGGATATTTTTTAATGCGCACCCTATATATATATATATATATATATATATACAGTATATATATATATATATATATATATATATATATATATATATATATATATATATATATATATATATACTTATATACATGTATATATATTTATATACATGTATATATATGTATATATATAATATATACGCACACGTATGCACACGTATACACATGTTCTCAGATCTCACCTCCGCACATCAGCCCCTCATAAAGGTTACAGCTGTAGTCATTGTTTTCGCAGTACTTGCCGCTGTATGTCTTGGACCCGTCATTCAGTAAAGCCACAGGAAAACATCTGCAGCTGCCGCACATACACACTCCACGACCTGAGCATAGCGGTGAAGTGACTGTCCTGATCATTGGAAAACATTCCTTGTTTTAGTAACGTTATTCATGCATATCCATGTACATGAATAGTGAGTGAGTGAGTGAGTGAGTGAGTGAGTGAGTGAGTGAGTGAGTGAGTGAGTGAGGGAGTGAGTGAGTGAGTGAGTGAGTGCGTGAGTGAGTGAGTGAGTGAGTGAGTGAGTGAGTGAGTGAGTGAGTGAGTGAGTGAGTGAGTGAGTGAGTGAGTGAGTGAGTGAGTGAGTGAGTGAGTGAGTGAGTGAGTGAGTGAGTGAGTGAGTGAGTGAGTGAGTGAGTGAGTGAGTGAGTGAGTGAGTGAGTGAGTGAGTGAGTGAGTGAGTGAGTGAGTGAGTGAGTGAGTGAGTGAGTGAGTGAGTGAGTGAGTGAGTGAGTGAGGAGCTGAGAGAACTGCTGAAGTGATGACAGTCTCAACAAGGCAGTTTTTTTCTATTCACTAGATAGCATCTATGCACCTCACGCACCAGTGCTTTACTTTTCCTATTCTCAATTTTTTTCATCCCTTTCTCTCTCTCCCTCTCTCTCACGTTTCCTTACTCTGTCTCTCTTAATCTTTCAATATCTAGCGATCGTTTCCATGGCCATCTCGCTCTCTCTCGCCCTCATTCATTCATTCATTCTCTCCCTCCCCCTTTCCTCTACTAGTTTTTTCATTACAACTAAATATTCTGAAGGAATATATTTTTAAAAATTAATTCATCACATTAATGAATACTGAGCAAGACGTTAAACCTATTACTAGACAACAACAACAACTTCTACAACAACAACAGCAGTAGCTCGAAATTTGACCGCTTGACTATAAATAGAACTGAAATCTCCTGAAGATTTGCAATCATACATTGTGTAAAACATTGAATACTGATTGATCTTGAGTGAAGAAAGAGTTTATGCATAACAGCAAACATAGAAGAATTGATAAGCAATAAACTAAGTCATGCTAAAACGTGTCAATTGTTACATAATATGAGATTTGTTTCAAAATGTATCAGCCGGCTACAGAGGGAGCATCTCTATTTAGGATAACCTTGGCTAATTTTATTCATTTAGAAATATGCAGAAAATTTTATAATTAATGGAAACATCCTGTAGTAAAGTTAACAAAATTATTATTACCAACAGTCCAACATTAACTTAATTGATTTCACTTTACCGAACTAAAAGTATCATAACTGCAAAAATTAGTATTCATAGAGTCGTTGACCCTATGAATATTCATGATTTGGGAGGGCCCAGCACAATATTAAACTACATCGACCGGCAATTCCCTCTCAGGCGCCTAACCCCCCGTCCATATCCACGCATACACTGGGCGAATTAGAAGAATTCAAAAGAGGACTGGATTTGACTGATTGTTTACATTTAATTAAGTTTTACTAGTATAATTTAGGTTTTATTTGATAAATTCTTTTAGGTCTGAACGGATTGTTTAAATTTAAATAGGTTTTTCTAGTATCAGTTGAGTTTATATGGTAAGTTCATTTAGGTTGGGACAGATAAAGTAGGTTAAATGCATGTAGGTTAAACTATATATAAGCAAACTTAGGCTTAGATTAAATCGATGTAATGTATATTCAAGGTAGATTAGGTTACTTTAAGTTAAGTAAGTTAGAAGGCAGGTAAAGTTGGTACAAGTTGGGGGTTACCCTTCCTACAAAAAGGTTTATATTAACGTTCAGCATAACGCTGTAAAGATGATGTTAACGTCAGTTTCATCTCTCTAAAGCGATATCATAATAAATCGAAGCTTAACGTCTGCTTCCGTATCACAAGGGATTCTGGCATGGAGGCTCCGGTTAGGATTCGAACCGATGGTCACCTGCTTCTCAGTCAAGCAGCTTGCTAGCTTAATATTTCAATATCTCCAAAGAACAGTGTATGTCATGAAAAAATTAGACTGTATTTATCACCCCAAAACTCTCTAATAAAGAGTATTGATCACCTCCTCCACTTCCATTTTCCACATCCAGGTTTTAATTCGGAGGAGCATAAGAGGTCGGCTTTGTTTTCTCCAGTTTTCCCCTCTTTTCTCATAGCAGTGCTAATCTTCTTGCCTTGTAAAAGAAAAACATTTCTGTTTTGTTAGCTAGAAAGAAGTCAAAACAGTCATCAATATGAACATATGGAGTTTAGAGCAAAATTTTGTTGACTTAAAGATTTTATGCTAACTAAAAAGGCAACAGTATCAAAACTCAGTCGAATCCTATCAGACTGTCCAATTAACTTGTGGTAGGATGACAGAGTGTTACCTCAAATGAGATATCTTCACCACAGGAAGTCATAAAAATGTGCTGCCGATTATTTCAACTCTCCAAGTTAAATTTTTAACCTCTCACAAATCTCTGATTAATGAGGCTACATCTGTGAGATAACTTTTTCTAGAAGTCAACAGCAACCAAATAATAAATAATTGGACGATAACTCTATTAAATATTGAAAGCATTGAGAGATGAAGGAATGAAAAGCGATAAAGTCTAAATCAATCTTACCGACATCACCACTGGCTGGAGCCAGTGGTGATGTCGGTAAGATATTTAACCGCAGATCAGTATGTGCGGGGTTCAAATCGTTGGCTCGCCCGTAAATGGCATCGCTTTTGCGTGAGGAAACTGACATTAACAACATTAGCTTTTTATTAGAGATGGGAATTTTATGAAATTCCAGAGTTCGGTTCGGTTCGTTGAAAATGAAAGTGCGGTTCGGTTCGGGTTCGGTTAGCAGTTGACAATTTGAGAGTTCGGTTCGACTTGTTGAAAATGAAAGTTCGGTTCGGGTTCCATTAGAACAAGGGTTCGGGCTCGGCTTGCTTTCTACCCCATAACAGTTCCATTCGAGTTCGAAATGGTTTGGTTTGGATAATGTTGCAATTATTTAACATTACTTTTAATGATCATGCTTATGATAAACATGTTTAAAATGATTTATGTTAAATGTGCTTTAAAATACATTATTTAATAATAACTGCCACATTTTTCACCTGAGTAAAAATATGACAATGAAAAAAAGAGAGAAGTGGTATTTATTCCTGGACATTTCAATATTTCTTAAAATATTTTAAGTTGACCAACAAATGTTCATAAAAAAGATATTAAGCTTTATTACTGTACCTGAAAAATTCTACTTGATTATAACCAGCAAATGGAATGCTTCATCAATTTAAAAATAAATTTTGTCACTAAGCCTATATATTAGAAATGTTTATAATTAAGTGGAAATGTCTTGGTAAAAATTGATCCAATATTTCAGAGACAAAGTGCAATTTATTAACATAAAAATGTCAAATAAGGACGATTTGGTAAACACGTGTACATACACAGAAAAATTACTGCAATATACTGTATACCGTCTGCTATCAACTGAACCAGTAGTAAACTTCATAATTTACCTTAGGGTTTAAAATTTGAAACTAATACTTTGAGTCCAGCTAATCCTCTCCATTCTTTTCCATATCCACATTTTCAATGCCTCTAATTTCCTAATATTTTCTTTCCTTGATATCCATGTTTCACATACATTCAATAGCGTGGTCCATATCATGGTTTTCGCTATTTTTATCTTAGTGTCTTTCTTTAGGCTTTTTGTTAAACGTTCTTTCCTATTATCGAAGACTTCGTTTGCTTGTGCAATTCTACTATATAGTTCAGTCTCGTATTTCCAATCAGCTGTTATAGTCTCTCTCTTAGTGCACTGCCTACTGGCAGGTCCATGGTACATAACGCCTCCACTCTTCTCTGTCTTCCGTCTTCCTCTTCATTTCCACATATGAGTGGGTTTTTAAATCATCTAGCATACCTAAGCTCGGCCTGCCCCTGCCTATTTTTCCTTCCATTCTACCTTCCAAAACCTCTTTTAATAGACCTTCCCCCCTTGGAATGTGTCCTATCCATATCTTCTTCCTAGTTCTTAATACATTTATCAACTGTCTATCTGTGCCAACTCTCTCCAGGACTTCCTCATTTGTAACCTTTGAGTCCAGCTAATCCTCTCCATTCTTCTCCAAATCCACATTTCCAATGCCTCCAGTTTCCTAATATCTTCCTTCCTTAAGGTCCATGTTTCACATCCATACAATAGCTTGGTCCAAACCAAAGTTTGCACTATCTTTATCTTTGTGTCTTTCTTTAGACCTTTTGTTAATAGTTCTTTTCTACTACCAAAGGCCGCTTTTGCTTGTGCAATCCTACTGCATATTTCTGTCTCACATTTCCCATCATCGGTTATAGTATGACCCAAATATTTGACACTGTTTACCTGTCCCAATTTCGTACCATTTATTGTGATATTAACTTCACCTTTATTATTGGACACTCTCGTGACCTTGGTCTTTTTTATTTTAATCTTCATGCCATATCTTAGATATGATACGGCATTGCAATATGGAATTAAGATACTATATTGTCAGAGTATGACCTAAATATTTGAAACTTCTTACCTTTTCCAATTTCGTAACATTTATTATAATATTGACTTCACTTCTATTCTGCGATACTCTCATCACTTTTGTCTCTTGATGTTAATCTTAATTCCATATTTCAATGCCGCATCATTCAGATTATCCATTATCATGTGTAGACCAGTCTCGCTTCCCGCTACCATTCCTTTGTAACGCTATCATTCCATTATATAGCTCTGTTATTAAATTTTTAATTTGTGTCGGAACCAGCCTTATCTGAATATAATGCTGTTAGATACTGTAACCCATGTAAATACACAAACTAATATATATGTGTATTGTTCTTAAATTATATTTATATAATGTCAACCATTCACCATAATATCTTAATGAAGACTTTTGAAATATATCTGAAAAGAAAAGTGTTCTTTTCTTCTGGAGCTGGCGAAGGAGAAAGGAACTTCAAGAGATCGGCTCGGTTCGGTTAGAACCACGAGATTTCATA
>CAJHZI010000705.1:0-10000 GCA_905160935.1 Enchytraeus crypticus | reverse complement strand
TTAGAAGTTTTTATGCAGTCCTCCAACGCCACAAATCGCCTTCAAGCGAGCAGGGTTGGAACAAAGTAAACTTTCAAACCGGTCAGTTCGAATTTCCAGACTTTCGAGAAACTTAATAAAGTTTTCAAAGTTTCTACCAACAGCTTTTCATTACAATCACTAGACTCGGCTTTGTAACGCTTTCCAGTGATATAGGAAAGGATTTTGTGCCTTTTTGTTGCTCTTGCTTTGACTTCCTAGGTAAAGGTTACTGATTACACTGAATATTTAGAGCTTATTGCAACCAAAAAACTTCATATGGTTCTTAACTTCTTCCCTTATCGATAAACACGCTAGAGCAGTTCAATCACAAGGTTTAAAAAGATCAATGTGGAGAGAGGTAGGTCAGTTTGCTCTATGTTGTCACTGACGACAGTAGCACATCAATGTTGTGCTACTTTCGTTAAAGTCCTGTCACTTTAATAACAACAACTACAATGGCGAATCCTGAGATGAATAGAACTCAGGCTTGTTTTGGTTCTGTAATACTGAGCTGATAAGAATATAATATCTTAGATATTTACAGGGTCGGCAAAATGAGTAACACAACCATTAACCATCGAACGGGGTTTAATATGCACTATTATCCGATAGATTGGATGATCTTGTCATTCTACAGTTTACTTAAAGTACCTAAACTATAGACGCAAGCTCTTTTGATATAGTGTGTTTCAAATAAGAAAATATATAATATATATATCATATACGTGTTGTGTTTTTTATTTTACAGGTATGAACTGAAATCATCTCAGTTTCACTACGAGTTTCGCAAGCATAACGCTCGTCTGAGATTCTCAAGTGACGTCACATCGACGTCATATAAGAGCGCCAACTCTGTCTAGTGACGTCATGGTCGACGTCAATCTTTTGCATACTTCGTCAACTTCGCTGCTCTTAGAAGAACCTTCACTGGATTGTGGACTTACATTAGCAGCATATTGGGCCAGAAAGCTTAAGATGCTTGTTTAAGACAAGTTTGTTTAAAAAGACAAGCTTTTTAGAGACTTGTTTAAGTCACCTTTACCTCATTGTTCCTGTTACTATTATTATTACACGTCAATAATAACAGCGAAATTAAAGAGCTACTGTTGTCCAAGACACCATTACACACCACATCATGTGAGGAAAGAATATCCTTATTAGATAGCTGAAAATGATGGCAGAATGGAAAGAAATAGAAGCAGAGGCAGGCCGAGATTGGAAATGTTAGATGATTTAAAGATCCACTCATATGTGAACATGAAGAGGAAAGCGGAAGACAGAGAAGAGTGGAGGCATTATACTCCATGGACCTGCCAGTAGGCAATACACTAAGAGAGAGAGACAGAGAGAGCGAGAGAGAGACAGAGAGAGAGAGAGAGCGCTGAAAATGTCCTGGGCACTGAGCTGTTAAAATATTAACACACTTTTGCACATAAAATATTATTATTTGTAGAACTATATATCTACTATTGTCTTTAGTATTCAATGAAGCATTAGTTGACATATGATTAACACACTTGTTAATCATCTCACGCTTTTGTCGAATCTAATCATTTCACACGAGCCTCTTCCAATACGAATGCGATATATATATATATATATATATATATATATATATATATATATATATATAGATATATATAGATATATATACACATATATACAGTGTATATATATATATATATGAGTGTATATATATATATATATATATATATATATATATACACATATATATAATCATATATACACTGTATATATATATACACTGTATATATATGTATGTAATGTATGTATGTATATATATATATATATATATATATATATATATATATATGATTGCATACATATATATATATATATATATATACATATATATATATATATATATATATATATATATATATATATATATATATATATTGTCATACATGACTATTGTCAGTAAACTTGTAAATTAGGCAAATATATGGTGCCTGAGAGGGTTAAACTTCTCCAAAATATAGAGTAGGGTAAGGCCAGTACTTCGTTGAGAAGGGGGGGGGGGGGGGGGAGGCATTTAGAGTCCTGCATATATTGCATTTTCATCGAGAGCGTATGATTACGGAACATGTTGTAGATTTAAAATAAAGTAGACAGCTTATATTTTTACTCAGTATGAAAAATTTAGAAACGAGGTTACTAAAAACCAACTTTAAACAAAATTAAAACAAAAACATAAACCCGTCGAATGAGTCTAAATTCTGTAACATATATACATGTACGCTGTGGATTGAAAAACTGTGTGAATTAAAATAAAATGTGATATCTAAATAGATTAACAGTAATGGTCAGTATAATTTTTCAATTGCATGTAGAACAACCACATTCTTATTGAGACAATTAGTTGGCCGAGGTTAACAAAAAATCGCGCCGAGTTGATCGCTAGAAGCAAATCGTGATCGTGTGATGCAAGGGTTATTTTAGGAGCCATTATTTTAACCGATGCAGAGAGAAGTGAGACATCGACAGAAATTAAAAAGGTATATACAGTATACCTATTTGACAGGGGGTCCATTCTTCTTTCTCCTCTCTCTTTCTTCCTTCCTTTCTCTCTCCCTCTCTCTCTCTATATATCTCTCTCTCTCTCTCTCTCTCTTTTCCTTTCTCTGTCTCTCTCACTCTATCACACACTCTCTCTCTCACTAAAATAACGAAACTCACTAAAATCTCACTGAAATAACCATCTCTCTCCTCTCTCTCTCTCTCTCTCTCTCTCTCTCTCTCTCTCTCTCTCTCTCTCTCTCTCTCTCTCTCTCTCTCTCTAGACACTATGAACCGAATTCCTTAAGGGCGCAGAGGGTTATGGTCTGCATTCTGAGCGCAGAGTGCTTATCACCGAAAATAAGCTAGACTTTTATTTATTTACCCGTAATTAAGATTTTAAATCTTAATCATATAATCATGATTTTATCCTGACTGACTAATGCTGGTCTCTTTCTCTCTCTCTCTCTCTCTCTCTCTCTATTTCTCTCTCTTCAGTGCACTGCAAAGTGCCAGGTTCTAGGTACATATTCATACTCAAAGTCTGCTTTTTCTCTCCATAAGAGCACTCCTTAGATCAACAAGTTAATCCCTTCACAAAGTCTATGCCATATCCATTCCCTATGAAACCTATAGCTTGGGAAAAGTATGGCTTCTGAGGTGGTTTCCCGTTGTCTTCCTCAGTTAAATGGATTAAATACCATTTAATCCTGGGGAAAATATTTCATGGTGAAGTGGGTCCCCTCTTACCATCCTCAGCTCCTGCCTTAATCGCCTCTTACGTATACGCAGCAAATTGTATGGGGTTGCCCTATTCTGCAGTGATCCAACCACACCCGAGCACAACATGGGGAATAATAATTTGCTAGAATAATTATTGTGAATATAAGAGGTCAGCTCAATTTTGTAACTTATGGTCATTTATGGTCATGTTATGGTCATTTGCAAGACCATATGTGTGATAATCCCTGCAGAATTTTACTGTAGTAAATTTGTCCAAAGCCATCAAAATTCTCAAACAACATTAACAGTGCACTGAGTATAGTAGTACAGTATTAAAAAAAACTCAACGAGTCGCCTGCTGAAAGCAAAACCAGCCTGTGTTGCTGGGTTAAAAGCAGGTTCGGAAACACTGGACTATTACTAAATTTTCTTGATTAATTTCTGCTATTGTAGTTTTCGCAGTTTCCTCTTTTACTTCATGATTATTAATAACAGTTGACTTTTGATGACGAAGAATGCTGATGACGTGGACTAACCTTCTGGCATCCCCGGGTTTACTGGTCTCTATCTCACCTGCGATTTGAGCCAAAGCCTAGAAATTCTGAAGCGCACGCTTACCAGAATGGCAAATGTGCCACTTCCCGAACCCAACTTGTGGGATGAGATATATCTCTGTCTAAAGCTTCATAGAAGTGGGTCAAATTATGAGGTAGAGAGAGAGAAGTGCAGAAGGGATTATTTCCCATACACTCTCTGAGGTGAAATAACACGATGCATTACAGGACATGATCGAGACATTTTCAAGCACAACAGCGCCTCTAGAGAATACGACGGTAAACAAGTCAAACAAGCCTCTCTATATCGCTTTACTCGCCAGATGTATATAGCAGAATTGACGGCACTGCAGGTATAACCCAGACAGAGCAAGTAATTTCCAGTAACATAATTCTCCTCCACACTGCCAGTGAAATACCAAACCAGGACTGCCGTGGAGTAGGGAGTCCAACATAGCAAGTGAGAGAGGAATATGATGAGGATGGTTTTAAAAGCTCGACCTCTGGATGACCTCCAAGCACCTGAGATGAAGGTCAGAGGCTGGGCTACTGTTGAGCGCCTCTTAGTGGTGCAGTCTGGTGCAGGTTGCTCAACATGGTTGATTGAGAGAAAGGCTACTGGCGCGTTGATCTACAATACAAATAAACAATTTGTAAAGCTTAAAGATTCAGCAGAATTGAACATTATCTGCTCAAATTAATATACATAGCCTAATCGACAAAACAGCCTTATCTAATTATAAGAGTTTTCTTATCGCTGTAACTACTGTACGACGGCCTGAAAGTGGATCTGACCAGAGAAGATGTGAGGACAACCACGAAGGTCCTATACAGATCTTACGGAGAACCCATATGTAGCCTTAATTTGAGAAAAATAAGAATTCCAATATCGTTTAAATTGCCTTACAATCTTTACACTATAATATCAACTTTGAGATCTCATCCGTAGTAATTATTACATTATCACGCTATTGTATTTTACAATCAAATTAACGTGAAACATGCCTAATTATCTCTTTCACTTAAAAGAACGCATAGGCTACAACGCATAAAAGAGCACTCCATCGATTAGCCAATATCTTCTCAAAAGGCTATGCTTTATCAATATCTTAATTTAGCCAAGAGATTGGGAAGTTGGAACAATGTAGCTTTTGATGTGATTTCCCTGTGCCATCTTCAGTTCTTGCTCAGTCGCCTCTTACGTCACGTGCAGTTTATGGTTGATCTAATCTTAGGTGGGCCGGATACAACAAGAGGTTTTAGAATGGCAAATGGCCAACCGAAACTGCACATACATGTAATTGTTTCATTTGGTAGCCTAACGCCGTAATGAAATTGAAAGCAAATTAAGGTTCCACACTTGAACTAAATACCAACAGTTTATTGATTCATACCTCTACAATAGCCTCATGGGATCACAGCCGTGCATGAAGCAAATAATATTTCAATTATATTAGTCACTGTAACAACAACATATTTAGACTAAGTAATTCATTAAACCATTAAAATAGTCCATTCTTCTTGTCTTCTTCTCTAAGACGAAAAAGAAGAAGAAAAGAAAATTTATCCAGTTATCCATAATATATCATAATAAACATAATTTATAAACATAATTTATCTATAGTTATCCAGTTATCCGGTCTCTTGATCGTCCGAGATTTTACATTCTGATCAGTTCAACCGGCAATCTCATCTGCGTGAGTTCAGTTCAAAGGTTATGCTGGTAAAGCTTATGTTGACGTCAATTTCCTCACGCGCAAGCGATGTCAGTGGCGGGAGAGCCCAGAATTTGAACCCCGCACATACTGATCCGCAGTCGAACTATTCGATCTTGTCTCTGTGGGGTGAGGTACTTTTCCATTCGTTTTAGAAATAAATTTTGTATTAATTTCTGGAGCCTAGGCGTTCACCAACTGAATGCCCTTTCTGACGTTGGTTTGGATCTTAGTGCTTTGTCGCTTTTCTCAACACGCGCAGTCTACAATTGATCTATTCTTCAGAAACCCGGACACAACACGGGCTATATCAAAACAGACACATAATAATAACAGCAATAATTACACTTCAACATCAAAGCGGTCTCAAATGAAGGCTTTCAATGCTGCCATTTATGGATGGACACATAAATCATAGATAGGCCTACTAACATGATGCCACTATACATGTTGGCTTGGATATTAAAGTGATTGTTATAGTCATATTGATCCTTCATGAAACCCCACAAGTCAATAACCCGGATTCCAATTCAGCTCAGTGCAACACTCCATAAAACTAATAATTGTGTGAGCATTGTAACTGTTGTAAGTCAATGCCTATAGTATGATCGACCAATGAAAACACGTGTAGGCCTCTATATTTTTGGTGTTAAAAGTTCAAAGCAATTAAGTAATATTCTCTTACTCTTGTATCATCAGTATTAACTGAATTTAACTCAATTAATAACGGCTTACCCGTGTTGTGCTCGTCCCCGTGTTGTGCTCGGGTGTGGTTGGACCACTGCAGAATAGGGCAACCGCAAACAATCTGCCGCGTGTACGTAAGAGGCGACTAAAGACAGGCGCTGAGGATAGCAAGAGGGGACTCACCTCACCATGAAATATTTTCCCCCAAGATTAAATGGTAATTAATCCATCTAACTGAGGAAGAAGGCAACGGGAAACCCCCTCAGAAGCCATAATTTTCCCAAGCCATAGGCTGTATAAGGTATGAATGAGGCATAGCCTTTGTGAAGGGATTAACTTGTTGATTTAAGGAGTGCTCTTATGGAGCTAGAAAGCAGACTTTGAGTATGAATATGTACCTTGAACCTGCCACTTGGCAGTGCACTTTAGAAGAAGAATAACGGCTTAAAAACGAGAAATGCTGGACATTTAACTGTTGAATGAATTTCAAGTAATTAATATGTATTACAAAAAACTCCTTTTGGAATTTTCCAGTCGTTAATTTTGACAATAGCTGGAATAATATCAGTGACATTTGCGCGCAGTTCAATATAGCGTACTGTTGACGTAATTGGATGCAGCATAAAGACGAAATGCTGAGTAAAAATTTAAAATGTACAAATTTTACCAACCCAGCTGTCAGCCGCGCAAGTTTCATGGGTATATGTGTCATGCCTTAAAAACCTAGGCCTAATGTGCAATGTAAACGTCACTAACTCAGTTCAAATTCCAATGAACTCTTTTGGTTTCGAGTCATTAAATTAAAAACAACCAAATCGTTACAACTGTAACGAAAGCTACTATTTAATTAATTCGAAAGATTATATGTTAGTAGTAAAAGCATGAGATATCCATCCTACCTTTCTCATGTTATTAGTAAAAGCATGAGATATCCATCCTACCTTTCTCATGTTATTAGTAAAAGCATGAGGTATCCATCCTACCTTTCTCATGTTATTAGTAAAAGCATGAGATATCCATCCTACCTTTCTCATGTTATTAGTAAAAGCATGAGATATCCATCCTACCTTTCTCATGTTATTAGTAAAAGCATGAGGTATACATCCTACCTTTCTCATGTTATTAGTAAAAGCATGAGATATCCATCCTACCTTTCTCATGTTATTAGTAAAAGCATGAGATATCCATCCTACCTTTCTCATGTTATTAGTAAAAGCATGAGATATCCATCCTACCTTTCTCATGTTATTAGTAAAAGCATGAGATATCCATCCTACCTTTCTCATGTTATTAGTAAAAGCATGAGATATCCATCCTACCTTTCTCATGTTATTAGTAAAAGCATGAGATATCCATCCTACCTTTCTCATGTTATTAGTAAAAGCATGAGATATCCATCCTACCTTTCTCATGTTATTAGTAAAAGCATGAGATATCCATCCTACCTTTCTCATGTTATTTCTAATGTAAGCGATGATCCTCCATTGACAGTAAATCATGATCAACACCGGAATGAAAAAGCCAACGAACAAGGCGATCGTTATATAAGCCAAAACAGAATTCTGGTTATAACCAGTAATCACACACTTCATCCACCCATTCAAATCATCGTAATGCTCTCTCCATCCTATTGCAGGGGGCAAGGACAACAACATCGCAGCAGTGCAGCTTATCACAACCAGAACTTTAGTCTTTCCCAGCGTCAATCGATCTATCCTGAAGACTATTATGTAATACCTATCCACAATAATAACGAGTAGAGTATAGAAGCATTCCGTGACGAGCCAGGCGCTGATGAACCCGAACACTCGACAAGTTATATCCCTGACTGACTTCAGCGTGGGTGACTTGGAGCAGCACTGAGCGAGAACGAGGTTGACGAGGCAGACAGGCGCGCAGACAAGAGATATGAGGGAGTGAGAGATGGAGAGAGCGGCTAGCAGGAAGTTGATGGAAGATCTGAGGACTCGTCTCCTGTACACGAGCACACACATCACCAGGTTCCCGGTGGACCCGCACAGAGTGACGAGACTGAGCCAGAATATGAGGACGATAGCTTCCCCAGTGGAGAGGTCATCAGTCTCGCCCGTGGCTCCCGGACTGGTGCAGTTTGTTTTATCCCATAGATCTAGGCAAGAACTGTTCTCACCTTGGTCCGTCATTAGTATAGCAGTACTTAATTGATTAAAATGTGCACAGGAAATACAAATCAGGCTTCTGGGTGGGTATCAACTCACAATTACTTTAAAATTAATTGTAGCAGATTCCTGTTCCTAACTTTAAGGGCGAAATAGACGAAACTGAGAGATACAATGCACTACTATGCAATCCTATGGCATAACATATCGCTACATATTGTGCACACTGAGCCGCTACTTCCTATATCACAATAATGGCATATCATGCTCAGCATACCATATGCAATTATGGAAAGTACCGCTGCACACTATGGAATACTACGGTATATCATATCATTGCAGATCGATAAGTTGTCCTACTGCTGATCTCTAGATGCAGGGTTCAAATTTAGTGTTCCATTCATAATGATCTGCTTTACAGAACAAAATCTGCCGTTAAATTGGCATTAGCATGTTTTAGCCTTAAAATTGTATTCTAATCTTTGTTGCTGTTTTGAGAACGAGAGTAAAAATGTTATTTGCTAGTTTAATAGTAAGTAAGCCAATAACATTACGATATAATCGCAGTAGTGTGCTGCTATCAGTTCTTTGGTTGGGGCAGCACTGGCTGCAGTAGTAGAGTGTGCTGATATCAGTTCACTGACTGGGACAGCACTGGCTGCAGTAGTAGAGTGTGCTGCTATCAGTTCTCTGTTGGGAAAGCCTGGGTGGCAGCCCAGGCTCAATGCTGCAGACACTGAGTTGCGTGACTTTAAGAGTGTTGCGCCAGCGACTTTACAATGACTTCAAACGCATTAAATTCTAATCACAATTCTGCACGTTAACTAGGACAAGATCGAAGTTAATTTGTCAGCTGACGCTTCAATCTATACGTTTTTGTAGGTCATAGAAAGTAGAATGGATGGAAAGAAAAGCAGATTGAGTCTTACTGTGATTAGGAATTTCAATTGATTAATTTATCCCATTAATTACATCATACCCATTTAAATATGACCAGACAATTTACAGGAATAAGAAAACAAACATTTCGCAAGTATGAGTGAAACGGTTAATAAAAGCTAAGGTTAGAACTTTCAACAGATTGAATACTTAAAGGTCAACAGTAAGGAAAGTTGAGCGGAAAAGACTAGCAGGCCTATGTCGAGAAATTATTAATGAAAAATGATATATATAAAATATTATTAATTAAGCAATAAAATATTAGTAATTAATTTTAAAATATTATTAAAATATTATGGGGATGGATTTAGCATACTCAGTAAAGCTGCGCGTCAACTGAACGAAGTTAAGCTTCATCGCGCCCGGTTAATACTTTGTGAGTGATCACCTTAGAAGATCGAGTGTTTACAGCTTTGAAAAACACACCAAGGGTATTAGAAGGTTATTCTTAAATCCGCGCTGCCTGCAATTGATGCTACAACAAAAGACAACGATTACTAGGCCCTAATAATCATGGAGAGAAATGGAAGAAATAAAGAAAACTATACAAAACAGCAACCAAGAAAGGAAACTATGCAGCACATGCGGTGTGTTATGTGTGTAACTATACGAACAAAAAAAGATGATTTAAAGATCCATTCTTATGCGGATATGACAGGAAAACGAGAGGCAGCAAAGAGTGTAGGCGTTATATACCACGAAC
>CAJHZI010000704.1:0-67649 GCA_905160935.1 Enchytraeus crypticus | reverse complement strand
AGAGAGAGAGAAAGAAAGAAAGAAAGAAAGAAAGAAAGAAAGAAAGAAAGAAAGAAAGAAAGAAAGAAAGAAAGAAAGAAAGAAAGAAAGAAAGAAAGAAAGAAAGAAAGAAAGAAAGAAAGGAGTAAGAGAGGGAGATAGAAAGAAACAAAAGCAGTAGAGCACAAAATCCTTGCATGGACTGCTCCATTAGCAGACCAATTGAATCATACTTGACATGAAGCATTAATCAAACAAACCAGCATTTCCAAAAGTGCAAATGAATCATACGATAAGCACGTCGTCTTGATCTCGCAGAGTCTACAACCGAAGAGACATTTTATAAATGTCTGTACAGGGTTGAATGACTATTTTTAGTGATCTAAATAAATAAATAAATAAATCGTCAATTAGTCGATTGATCAATTTCACAAATTTAAATAAATTTTCAATTTTATAAATAGATCGATTATTGTAATGCGTTAAATAAAAACGGCTGTTATTAATAGGCTAACATAGAATCGTCGAACCAATACCTGTACGCTGAACGGGTAATAAGTATAACCGTTATCTACTGTAATAGTGATTACCCATTTTTCCTGAAGTCTCTGGCGGTATATAACCTGTTAATAGATCTGATTCAGCCATTATGCACCGACTGGTCAACGGGCATTATAAATTAATAGTAGCTTAAATTAAATAGGATTTTGTCAATGGCACATGTGCGTATGAACAAATTAACATTTACTATTAATATATACATAACTTTTACTAAGACAGATTGCTAAATATAATATTAACCACGTCTAAAAATACAATGAAATGAGAGTTCTATAATTATGAAATCTATAGTTATAGGCCTACATATTAATTATTCTTCTCGTAATGCACTGTCTAACGGCAGGTCCATGGTATAAAACTCTTCTAACCAATTCTATCCTCAGCCTTCCTTTTCATCTCTACATGTACGTATGAATTTGTTATTAGATCATCTAGCTTCTCATTTCTCGGTCATCCTCTAACTCCTTTCCTTTGCATTCTTCCTTATACTACATCCTTTAGTAAACCAAACCCCCCCCCCCCTTACAATATGTTCCAGATTTAATGTACGCGAAGGTCTACATAATGGTCTACATTTTAATTATAAAAATATTTATTTTGAAGCCCGTTACGTTAACGACCTAACTATAGTATATTTTATTCACTGTAAAATTCTGATTTAATCAAATAAATTTGTAAAATCAAACACTTGAATTTTCTATTATGGATCTAACACTCTTAACTAATTAACGATGTAAACAAAGAAAAGCTCAAGCCGCTAACGCGCGTAGGCCTATACATTAGGCCTAATTGCCCACGTTCACCCCATTGGCTGACTGCAGAATCTAGTCGTTCTCAGATTGGTCAAAAGAGGGTATAGCCTGATATAGGGTGTATCCATCTGTACACACACCAAGCATTATGAAGCTTACCTAGTCACTCGTGGTACATGCTTCAAAGGTGACGGGCGTACTGATGCTAGTTAAAGATAGGGGATACCTACGCAAATTTAAATTTTAGGTACGTGAGTATCATAAAATTATTTATATTATTTATATTATATTATATAAAAGTATTATTATTTGTATTTATTTATTATTTTTAAATAACCCCGGTGTAAAGAACCTGAGGTTTGATAAAAACGATTCAAGCAATATGTGCTGAATCGTCGCCCGGCTACTCGAGGTCATCAATCGGCTTAAAAGAATTGCTGAAGCAGACTGCATTAAATCTTTGCAAAGTCATGGAAAGCCTTTGCGTTCATTACTATTACTATTATTATTATTATTATTATAGAGCTTTATTTCGCCGTGTTGTGTCCGGATTGTTTGAAGAATTGACCAACCGGTGACTGCACGTGTCGTAGAAGGCGACGAAAGCGCTAAGATCCGTACCAACGTCAGCAAGGGCATTCGGTTAGAGAGCGCCTACAGATAGGCTCCTGAAATTGCTACAAAAATTAAATGAATGGAAAAGTATCAAATAGGAGATTGACTGATCGATATGATGTGGGACAGTGAGGATTTGAGACTGCCTATTCGAATACCCACCCTAGTTAAACTAGGATTCAAGGGAAGATTATGATAGCAAAAATCTAATAATGATAATAATAATAAAGGTTTTTAAACCTTGGGTTCTTTACACGTAGGCCTACCCGCGGGCTTAAAAGATAATTTAGAATGTCTCAATAATAATCAGTATATGCAGGCGTCGGGTAGGCCTTACATCATCAATCTTAAAATGACAGATCCTGAGGTGAATGGAACTCTTGTAGGTTTGATTCCTGATCGCGCTGATGTGAGTGTAAACCCTCGATCGGGCGTTCACAGGTCTGGTTATACGGAAAAAATGACAATTTGCCTATTAGTTTAAAATATGGTATTAAAAGTGATAGATATCTGCCTGCATAGTGATCATTTAGTTTTGCGTGTTATTTAGGGCCTACTGTATAATATAGGCCACAATATATTTTTCTCTAATTTAATTTATACATTTTATTTCCTTCCTTCAATCATCATTAATCAAATGCAGGCCCCTTAGTGCCCACTAAAATGTACATACAATAAATAATGCGATAACTTGTAATACGATAACTGATAACTGCTTAACATGTAAGTCGACCTTATATCTATTTAAAAGATTAAATAGGCCAATTTGCAGGGTGCTTAGAGAAAACACGCACATGCTTATATAGTTATAGGCTTATACATGTATATCTATTTAGGCTTACATAACATCTCTTTTCTCTCTCTCTCTCTCTCGTGTATTGCCAACGGCAAGTCCAAAGTACATTTTAATAGGTACATATTAAAGGGCCTACATTTAAATTTAGTGCACGTGCAGGTCCACAAAAAAATAATCTAAATGTTAATTATAAAGTCTGTATACGTAGGCTGCCCTCCAGCGACACTGCAACTATACATACCTATAGCCTACATGACAACGTACATGTAACGATATATATATATATATATATATATATATATATATATATATATATATATATATTCACTGTAACTGTTCGATTTAATAAATTAAATTTCTCAAACCAAACACGTAGTCTACTTGAATTTTCTATTACTGATCTATTTCTATCACTCTTAATTAATTAACGGTGCAAACAAATAAAAGCTCCAGCCCCTACCGCGTGTAGTAGGCCAACTTGTAGTAGGCCAACATTAATTTGTGGCGGACTTACTGATGCTAGTTAAAGATAGAGGATACCTACGCAAATTTAAATTTTAGGTACGTATCATAAAATTATTTATATTATTTATATTATATTATATAAAAGTATTATTATTTGTATTTATTTATTTATTATTTTTAAATAACCCCGGTGTAAAGAACCTGAGGTTTGATAAAAACGATCCAAGCAATATGTGCTGAATCGTCGCCCGGCTACTCGAGGTCATCAATCGGCTTAAAAGAATTGCTGAAGCAGACTGCATTAAATCTTTGCAAAGTCATGGAAAGCCTTTGCGTTCATTATTATTATTATTATTATTATTATTATTATTATTATTATTATTATTATTATTATTATTATTATTATAGAGCTTTATTTCGCCGTGTTGTGTCCGGATTGTTGGAAGAATTGACCAACCGGTGACTGCACGTGTCGTAGAAGGCGACGAAAGCACTAAGATCCGTACCAACGTCAGAAAGGGCATTCGTTCAGAGAGCACCTATAGATAGGCTCCTGAAATTGCTACAAAAATTAAATGAATGGAAAAGTATCAAATAGGAGATTGACTGATCAATATGATGTAGGACAGTGAGGATTTGAGATTGTCTATTCGAATATATATATATATATATATATATATATATATATATATATATTTCACTATAATTGTTCGATTTAATAAATTAAATTTCTCAAATCAAATACATAGGCTACTTAATTTTTCCATTAGTGATCTAACACTCTTAATTAATTAACGATGTAAACAAATAAAAGCTCCAGCCCCTACCGCGTGTAGTAGGCCAACTTGTAGTAGGCCAACATTAAGTGCCAACGTTCACCAAATTGGCTGAATGCTGAATGTAGTCGTTCTCTAATTGGTCCAAATATAGGCCTAGCCTGATATAGGGTATTTGCATATCCATCTGTACACACACCTAGCATTATTAAGCTAACCTAGTCATTCGTAGTACTCGCGTCAAAGGTGACGGACGTACTAATACTCAGTGTTGTGAAGTAACGAAGTAAAAATACTTCGTTACAAGTACAAGGTACTCAAGCGATACTTTTATTTGTATCGAAGTACCCTATTTATCCGGGTACTCTTTACTTGTAACGAAGTAATTTTTGTAGTACTTTTTACTTTTACTTTTAACCGCTTTAGTGAAAAAGTCGCGTTACTTAATTTTTGAAAAATGTATGAATATCTATGGCCTAATTTTGTACTAATTAATAAAATTTTTAATACAAAGAGAATAAGAAAGTAATGCATTTTCATCGATTTCATATCTGTAAACTAGATTACACTAGATAGCGCCAGTAACTGCCCTAAATCATGTGTGTGATGTAAATCGAAGCGTATGATCTACAGTGTACGTGGGTTGACTGATTTGACTCTCATTTTAAAATCTTCTGTAGAGTACTGTAGGGTTGGTAGTGAAAGTGATGGAAAATAATTATCACAAATAAAAAAATATTATTTTCATCATATAATAATATATGTTTTGCTCTATTTGATAATGATAGCATAAATATGAAAACATAAATCATGAACCTACAGCTATATTTTGCAGACCTTGCCAATATGTCAACGATTAGTTTTCTATTAACAAATCTGAGTTATGTTGTGTTTTGGATACATAAGAATAAACCGTTCATAAACTGCATTTGTCTTAAGAGGCGACCGAGTTAGGTCTGAGAACGACAACGGGAAACCATATCAGAAGCCATATTATTCTTATTTAAGTTGTCAGCAAATTTAAGGTGTAATTCATAGACATTTGAGCAGGGATTAACTCGTTAATCGGTGGAGTGCTCTTTAAGGAGCGTGAAGGTAGTGAACACATTGGACCTGCTACTTACTTAATAGGACACTGGAGAGAGGCCGAGTTGACCATGTTAATTTAACTTAATTGTGAATTCAAAATTTAATCTAATGTAAAAATTAAAATTCTAATATAAGCCTGCGCATTTGGGTCGAATATTATTTTAGTTCAGAAACGTCAGACACAGAATTTATAGCTTCCATTCGTAATATGAATTAAATTGAGTAACTAACTAAACTAATTTAAGAGCATGTAAAACGTTTCTATCAAGGTATAATTTGTTTTCTTAAAAAATTCAGAGTACTTTTACATTTTACTTAAGAGTAGTACTTTTTTGTCGAGTACTTTTACTTTTTACTTAAGTAAAATTATGATAAGTACTTTTTACTTTTATCAACCATTTACTTTTACTTAAAGTATTTTGCCAAGTACTTCGTACAACACTGCTAATGCCAGCTAGAGCTACTTAACCTACAGGACAGTTCGTATACGCAGGTTTATATATTAGGTAGCCTACGTGATTATCACAGCAAAATTGAGATTATTATTATTGAGTTTTATTAGGCAAAATACTAATAAAAATATAAAAATGCCAATATCTATGATCAACTATGTTGATATCTATCACTTTTAATACCACATGTTTAACCCGCAAGGAAAGTTAGACCATTTTTTCTTAAAACCAGTCCAGTGAATGACCGATATTTTACTCTCAAATAGAGAACTACAAACAAAAATTACTAATTTAATCCATTGCTAAAGGCTATACGCCATAAGCTTATCATTTGTAGCTTATTTAGCTTGGGAGGATATGGCTATCATGTGGTTTTCGTTGCCTTCTTAGGTTTTTGTTTTGTTGCCTTTACGACACGAGCTGTACAGATGTATGAGGCGACAAAGGCTGCACGTCTAAATATTAATTAACAAGTCCGTATACGTATACTTACAGCAATATATATATATATATATATATATATATATATATATATATATATATATACATACATATATATATATATATATATATATATATATATATATATATATTGTAAAAGTTTGATTTAATACTAAATGTGAAATTCCTAAAATCAAACACGTGGGCCTACTTAAATTTTCTATTATGGATCTAGCACTTCTAATTCAATGAACGGTCTAAACAAAGAAAAGCTCCAGCCCCTGCCGAGCGAAGTATATTAATTGCCAACGCTCACCCTGAATGCTGAATGTAGTCGTATGAATGAATGTAGGCTGAATGCTGAATGTAGTCGTTCTCTGATTGGTCCATATATAGTTTGAGATAGGGTATGTCATTCTGTCCACACAACTAGCATTATGAAGCTAACCTAGCCAACGTAATATGCGTCAAAGGTGACGGATACACAATACTAGCTAGAGCTACTTACAGGACTTATAAGTATAGAATACACAGGTTAATATAAAATACTATTAATAAATATTATACAAAATACTAATAGAAAACATTAAATAAATGATACTAATTACTTTAGCCTATAAACTGAATGTGGTTTTCAAACCTTCCATAAATTCTTTACACCCGGGTTTAAAAATAATTTAGAATGTCTCCAAAGCGCATGCAGAGGTTAGGGGAGTTAGGTAACGTTATGGGTTTTTAAATGACCGATCCTGACTTAAATTGGATCCTCGTGGGTTCGATTCTCCGCCGCGCTGATCTGAGGGTAAAATCTTGGATATCCGCAGCTAGAAATGGTTATAAGGAAAATGGACTAATATGACTATAACGATTTAAACATTATGGTATTAAAGTCCCACTCATATGTGGAAATGAAGAGGAAGGCGGAAGACAGAGAAGAGTGGAGGCGTTATGTAACATGGACCTGCCAGTAGGCAGTGCACTAAGAGAGAGAGGTATTAAAGTGATAGTTATCAAGCTCATGCTTGGTTGATCATTTGACGACAGCGCACAGCACTCTAATTGAGACTGGTGTTAAAAGTCTTCAAGATTTCCTAAATTAGTATAATTAAGTTACGTTAGTTGTTGTTGTTGCTGTTGATAAGGTTCCATAAATCTAAAAAGAAGATTTTATTAGTACTTCCGGTAAATTTAATAGTTTTTGTTGTGTAAATAATAAATATTGTTAACTTAATCATTGTTTTGAATTTATTCCTTTGTTAAATTTGATCAGATAGTATTGGAAGATCAACAGCTGTTTGCAAGTACGCATTTAACGGTATTTTAAATGTTACTATTATAGAAATTTTAATTATTGAAACCGAATGTCTAATATTTGATCCAAACGAAATGTGTGGCATTAAAAGTTTTAAGTACTCTATATCAAATCTTGTAAGCGTTGAGTTATATACATCTGATAATTAATATAGTTATTTAATATAGATATCCTAGTATATGGTTATTACTTATTTCCTATATAACTATAATTTGTTGGATCTATTCTGTTAACTGCTGTTTCTATAGTTATCGGTTTTATGAATTTTGATGATTCAGGACTTTATAGTTTCTGCTGATTTTGAAAATGCGAATGGAAAATAGGATTCAAGCTAAATATCTAATTTATAACTATCATTCTGTGAAAAGAATGTTTTCATAGTACTGTTTTAGTTAATGAGGTATAAGTTTATATGCTTAGGCGCATTTTACTCCAATTATGTTCACTATTTCTAAATATATATTCAGTATGTTAAAATATTGAAAGTTTGATATTTCAGTAAGCTAGATTGTTAGACACATCCTGTGATAATAAAATGACGCTGTACAAACTTCAAACCGACTGGTTTTAGCTTAAGTAATTGTGGATGCTTATATTGCACTTTAAATATATACACTTCTGACATTGACTTTTGATCAGACGAGGATTAGATGTTAAATCTTACACTGCATTGTAAATCTTTTTTTGTTTTGCAGGCTAATTATTTACGTTGACAGCAACCGATTCTACTTATCAGACCTAGTGATAAAATGTCAGATAGTGAGGCTGAAAGTGATAGGGGAAGTGAGGTATGACTATTTGCACATACTTATTAGTTATATTTAACTAAATAAATTTAATGTTTGTATGAGCTGTTTCATTGATTGATTTCCTTATGTTTTGAATGCAATATGTCATTTATACTATTTAAATAAAATACATAAAACATAAAATTCATAATACATAAATGAAACAAATTTTAAATATGTTTTGGTATTTAAAAAAAATACTCCTTAAGATGTAATGAAAATGTCACAATTTTTGCAAGTGTCTCTATACTCATAAATTACTTTAGGCAAATATTGGCCTAAGAAGTCTTTCTACTGCTAGAAATTAAGTAATAAAGAGGTATGACATGCAGATATTGTTGATTGTGTTACAATTATGATGCACCAAATTTGATAGGCAAAAGACTTTATATGCATCATTTACCAGTTGAATATCATAATGGCTGCTAGATTACATGATTAGTGGCTGCTAAACGCATAATCAAATACCTGAATAGACCACTATTGTAATCAATGTGACAATAAACTGAGTTTCTTGTGTATACAATTAATTATCACTATGTATACTATACATAGTGATTGATTGAATTAATGAAATAAAATCCTAAACGTACTTACGGAGTAAAAGCTGATAAAGCTGAGGTTAATGTCAGTTTCATCACTCGAAAGCGATGTCAGTAACGGGTGAGCCCCGGATTTGAACCCCGCATTTACTGATCCGCGGTCGAGTACTGTAAATTATTATTTCTCTTGTTACACAGCCGGTGGAAGAGGAAGTAGAGGCAGAAGAGAGCGATGAGGAAGTAAGACGTCCGAGCAAGCGGAAGAGAGTGTCGAGCGGTGACAGCGAGGAGAGTGGAGATGAGAGCGGAGATGAGGAGGAGGAAGAGCGCTCCAATCTCCATTACCTTCAGGACGACTACGACTCAGAGGAAGACGAAGACTACGATGATAGAGCGCGCACAAAAAAGAAAGCTAAGAATATGTTCGTCTTGGAGGAAGCAGGTTTGTTTTTAACTTACCAATCAGTTAATGATGTTGTAGACACTGAAGCAATCTGTTTGATTGCCAATTATGCATCAGTGTGTGGGGTTCCCAGCCTGAGCCCGAGAGATACTGATATCCTTTCTGGAGATGATGATGATTCTTTGCGTCAGCTTTTTTATTCTATATTGTTACAAAAATTCTATTGTTTCTGCAGAAATGCTAAGCTTTGTAATCTGTCAGCCTTTCAATAAGCCCACTAGCAGGTTTTTGGCACGCTGTTAACAACTGTTGATTATATGGATGTTGCTACTAAAATATAATAATAATTTTTTCAGTGATTTTAAATATTTACCCCTCCTATTTATACTGAATTTTGATATTTGAAAAACATCAGATTTTTATGTAGAATAAATGGACATAAGCTATTTCACTGTAGAAATTGAAATTAATGCGATTTAAATTGGTTTTTTTAATATATTAATTGATTGATAAAGTAGATAACGATGAAGTGTGTTTAAATGATAAAAAGCTAAAAGCTAAGGTTAACGTCAGTTTCCTCACTCAACAGTGATGTCAGTGAGGGGCTAGCCCAGGATTTGAACCCACACATACTGATCCGCAATCGAATATCTTACCGACATTACCACTGGCTCCAGCCAATATTATTATACCCAGTATTACTACATCAATCTATAATAATATATATTATTATACAGTAATAATATTACATCAGCCAACATTATTACATCAATCCATTAGATTGATTGATTGATTGATGCAGAGGTTGACGATGACGAGGAAGAAGATGATGAGGAAGCGGAAGAAGGCTATGAGGACTACATTGCTAACGACAAGAACCTCAGGCTTGAAGATGGGCCCAGTGCTCAAGAAATCGACGGTATCAGGCGCGGCATAGAGAGATGGGGGTGAGTTTTCTGATACTAGTCTGTTCAATTATAGACGAATACTAGCTTTGCGGTTGCGATGATTTCTTACTAAATCATTAGCGAGATAAATTTCAGTTAAAACCTCAACATTTGTTTAAACTACGGATTAGTCACAAGTTGATGTTCAGTAAGCTTAAAGCTCGGTTTAGCGTAAGGGCTAGCTGAGCCACTCTATGTTGGAGGTCAAGTTAAACCACCGATTTAGATGTAATATTGTACTTTTGTTTACAGTAGGACAGTACTGTCATTGGCTGAGCGCTATATTTTTTATGGGTGACTCTGTAATGAGTAATTACATAACATTACAACTGAATACCGATATCTTTAATTTATGGTTTTAGTAATTATACAACATTACAGGTGAATACTGATATCTTTAATTTATGGTTTATCTCTCTTCCGAGGTGTAAGTAATCTGCTGTTTAAGGCGAGCTTAGTAAATACCAGCACACTTTCTTACAATATCAATAATACTGTCTTTTTTGTGTGTCCCTTTAGGCCAACGATTGTTTCTTGAAACTTTCCTGCAATAGTAATGCCATCTCACATGTACTGTACTTACCTTAATATTCGCATGATCGCGTACCAGTTATTGTTTTACCTGATGCTATACAGTAGTGATGTATATTAACAATTATTAAAAGAAATGGGTACAAAAATTTAAATGAATGGAAAAGTCTCAAGTAGGGGATTGACTGATGGATGATATGATGTAGGACAGAGAGGATTTGAGACAGTCTATTCGTATCCCGACCCTAGTTAAACTGGGATTCAAGGGAAGATGATGATGATTATGATAATATATTAAAAAGTATATAACTTTCAGTACGAGTTAACTACAGCGATGAATTGAGAAATGTCTAATGTTTTTGCTTGTGTTTGATAGGGAGAGAGAAGAGGAGATGGTGGACTACTTCACTCGTAAGTATGCTAACAGCGGTAGTACGGCAGACAGGTATGGGGAGGGTGAGGACATGTCTGATGAGATCACTCAGCAGGGTCTGCTGCCTGGCGTCAAGTAAGTGGCACTTATACACTTATACACTTATAATGCTTAGTTTACTATATAAGTAAGTCAAGTAAGTGTCATTTATAGACTTATACACTTATAATACTTAGTATACTATATATTATATAAATACATTGTGGACTAGTTTGATTTTTTAAAAAGCTGGTAAAGTTAAGGTTAACGTCAGTTTCCTCATTTGAAAGCGATGTCAGTCACGGGCGAGCCCAGGATTTGAACCCCGTGCGTACTGATCCGCGGTTGAGTGTCTTACCGACTTCGCCACTGGCTCCGGCCAATTTATGCTTAATTTAACGTTTTTGTCTGTTATTTGAAGTGATAGGTAAATAAAAATATAAATAAATGTGATATTTGAATATGTAGTCAAGTAGGTGTAGTAGTAGGCATCACCCATCGCTTTCGAGTGAGGAAACTGACGTTAACCTTAGCATTACCAGCTTTTAGTATTAGTAGCATTTGTTATTTAGTAGTATTCATCCAAGTTTATTACATTGTAGATTTATAGCTGCTAAGTGAGCTAATCGTTAAACATTATCATATATTGCAGCTAATCCTATTGCTGATGTGCCTAGTTGCGTGCTAAAAGCCTGCCCGAATTAATGCCTCAAATTATTTTATAACATTAATTAGTATAGGAGTCAGTATTCTCAAAAAATTGGAAGTAATTGTACAAGAGTATTCAGTCAGCGTGTTTATAATGAAATGCAATTTGAATGCCTCACATGCTCAAGCCAGAATCATATGAATTAATAATCTTGATTTCCCGCCCAGTTAAACATAATAAGATGGTCTGTCGTCTTCTCGCTTTATCCTAAGATATGTTTTTGAAAATTTTGGTTATTAATAAAATTTAGCTTTTGAAACATAGTATATTAACTATGTATTGTACGAACAACAACTTTATCACTGTGAAATTTGTATTGTTTACAGAGATCCTAACCTTTGGCTGGTGAAGTGTCGTATGGGAGAGGAGAAGGCAACAGTGATTGCTCTTATGAGAAAGTTCATTGCTTATCAGTTTACTGAAAACGTAAGTGGGTTGAGATACCTAATTATTGATAGAAATTTTAAATTCTGTTACATTTAGCATGTTCTTTAGCCAGATATGGTTCTTAGCTAAGCTTTGTGGCGTAGAAATTATGTGGTCTTGAAGTCTTCCAGTTTTTAAGGTAGCACTCGAGCATGATGATGATTCGAGTTTAACAAACAAGACATATGCTAACTGTTTAGTATCATGTAATATCTCTCTTCAGTGCACTGATAAGTGGCAGGTTCAAGGCACATATTCATACTCAAAGTCTGTTTTCTCGCTCCATAAGAGCACTCCTTAGATCAACAAGTTAATCCCTTCACAAAAGTCTACACCTTACCCATACCTTATGTAGCCTATAGCTTGGGAAAAAATATGGCTTCTGAGGTGGTTTCCCGTTGCCTTCCTCAGTTAGGTGGATTAATTACCATTTAATCCTGGGGGAAAATATTTCATGGTGAGGTGGGTCCCCTCTTGCCATCCTCAGCTTCTGCCTTTAGTCGCCTCTTACGAACACACGGAAGATTGTTTGCGGTTGCCCAATTCTGCAGTGGTCCAACCACACCCGAGCACAACACAGGGCCATTTAATATATGAAGTGTAATTATATTAAATATTATAATGCAAAATTAATGCATTAAGGAATAAAATAAAGTTTTAGCTTGGAATGCTTACTATTTCATTTGAATTTAAAAATAGTTTTGTCATAAGTTTTGACTGCAAGCCTATTAGTAATATTTCTTTACGGAATGGAATTGTTTCACAACCATTGTTGAACCCGAGCACGAGCGTACATTATAACGCTTTCTTTGAAATGTGTGTGTGTTTGTTGTACAGCCTCTGCAGATCAAGTCTGTGGTGGCCAAGGAGGGCCTGAGGGGGTACATCTACATAGAGGCCTACAAACAGACCCACGTCAAGCAGATCATAGAGGACGTGGGAAATCTACGCATGGGCAGATATCAGCAAATGGTAAAGCCTGCTTTTTGACATGAATTTTCAAATTTCTCATAATTGTAATTTACCGATAGCTTTCAATCTTACAAGGTCTGGTAAATTGTCAAAAAATAAATTTTAATTTTATATAATATAGTACTTAAACTAAACTAAAACTTAAATCTTAAACTAAAGCTAATTTTTTGTAAACGTAAGGCAGAATAACGTGTTAACGTAATTATGTTTAATTGATTGTATAGTTAAATCAATTTGGTTTACGTTCAACTATAATTGAACTTAAGCTTACACTTAATCTAATAATTATTATTAGATCATTGCTGAATGGCTAATGGATTGTTATAATCAGTTAACAAAATGCATTTTCTAATTGATTCATTGTTTCTTTCAATTGATTGATCGTTTGACTGTCATGTCTTGTAGATGGTGCCTATAAAAGAGATGACGGATGTATTGAAGGTGGTCAAAGAGACTGCCCATCTCAAAGCTAAGCAGTGGGTTAGACTCAAGCGCGGCGTCTTCAAAGATGATCTCGCACAGGTACTGTTATCATTAGCGATTTTTTGTATACTGGTGTCTAATCTGTGTTAACTGAACTTTAAAATAGTCACCTGCTACTTATAGAGGTGCATGATATGAGTAGCGTATAGATCTTTTTTGAGATTACTTGACAAACTCTGAAGCCGACATATAAGTGAGAAGATAAGCAGATATTGAAATTGTTGCTCTTAGATTTTTTTAATATGTCTATCATGTATGAAATTAAGGAAGCTAATGCTATTAGTCTTGATCCTTTTCCTGTCAGTTCTCCAAATATATGCTTTGACACGCAATCGAGATAATGAAACAAAATGAAATTACTTATGAAGAACTGACAAAATTTATTCCTGCTTTACCCTTACTCTAGCCCCTGATCCTCTGTAACCTTATCCCTTACTCTAGGCCCTAATCCTCTGTAACCTTATCCCTTACTCTATCCCCTGATCCTCTGTAACCTTATCCCTTACTGTAGCCCATGATCCTCTGTGACCTTATCCTTTACTCTAGCCCCTGTTCCTCTGTGGCCTTATCCCATATACAGAAACTGTTTACTGATTAAAACTGTATATTGGATACCAAACTGTATATTGTATACCAAACTGTATACTGTAAAACTTTATACTGTATTTCAACTGATCTCTATAGACTTATAAATTGTCTTAATTAAACTTATAAATTGCTTTAATTGCTGTTACAGGTGGACAGATTTGATCCATCCCAGAACATGGTTCACCTCAAGCTGCTGCCCAGGATTGACCACAAGAAGAAACGCGGAGTACCCAAGAGTGCCCAGTCGGTATGTGTTCAATGCCTATATTTATCCAATATTTGTTTAATGCTTATGTGTATGTATTTAATGAGTAGCCATGTTTATCTAGTAGAAATAATATTTACAAGAGTTATGTTTATATTATGCTATATTTACTTCTATCTAAAGTGTATTTATCACATACTTATCTTATGTACCGAATTCATATCCCATCTGCTTTTAATATTTATATCGGCATAAGAAATAACACTTAGAAACAATACTAAGTTCTTAAAAAGTATGAAATATATATAAATGTAAATTGTGTTAATGAAACATAAGTTTCAACTATGGAAAAAGAAATAATGATTGGTAAGAAAAAGATTGAAGATGAAGCAATGTAAAGTAGTAAAAAATAAATCAAGATACTCTAGATGCTCTACGGAAGTTTCAGATTGAAACTCATACATCAAGATTATGTTGCCGTGAAGTATTTCCAAACTGATTTAAATAAGATGTCTTACAGGCAATGAAAGAGCATCAAAGTATATCCTAGCTAAATTTAAATGAGATATCCTTGCTATTGTTATGTAATTAACGGTTATATTAGAATGTTAACAGAAGAATGTGTTATTCATTGTTATTTATTGATTGTTATTCATTGCAATTTATTGATTGTTATTCAGGAGCAAGATAAGAAGAAGTTCAGAAGACCTCCTGCCATGAGACTTAACCGAGATGATATAAAGTACTGTATCTCTGCCTCTCTCTCTCTCTATCACTTTCTCTAACTCTCTCTTTCTCAGTGTTCTTCATAGTGACAGGTCCACGACATATGATCCTTGCATCATATTCCTATCCTAACCATTTTTTTCATACTCACGTATGAATGCATTAACAAATCTTCAAGTTACCATCATCTTGGTAAAGATTCCCTATTTCTCTTCACCTCCATTTATCCTTTTATGTGCTCCCAAATACTATGTAAATGTCTAAAATATTAAAAGATTACTGTTAAAATTTATAAGGTCTTTAATTCATCATCATCATCATCTTCCCTTTAATCCCGATTTATAAGGTCTTTAATTAATTAAAATATATAAGGTTTTTAAGGACCCTGGTTAAACTGGGATGTAAGGGAAGATGATGATGATGATGATATAAGGTCTTTGAATTTACAACTTATTCAGAGGTTAATTTTGCATATTCTTCACATTCTGAGTGCTGTGAATCTGCTAGGTTGTGTTTGTTCAACTACTAGTATGGAATGCCATCTCTATTTCTGAAATAGCAAATTAATGGATAGCTATCGATTAATTTGTTATTTGTTATAGCCTCGTAATTATTGCTTTAACTATTTTGAAGAATAAAATTACTAAGTGATTGGCTTGGCGCTTAATTTAGTTGCTATTTTGTGTGAAATAGACTCCATCATTCTCTTTGTAACATGAGCAGATCTGTTTGTAACATGAGCAGATCTGTTTGTAACATGAGCAGATCTGTTTGTAAGATGAGCAGATCTCTTTGTAACATGAGCAGATCTGTTTGTAACATGATCAGATCTATTTGTAACATGAGCAGATCTGTTTGTAACATGAGCAGATCTGTTTGTAACATGAGCAGATCTGTTTGTAACATGAGCAGATCTATTTGTAACATGAGCAGATCTGTAACATGAGCAGATCTGTTTGTAAGATGAGCAGATCTATTTGTAACCTGAGCAGATCTATTTGTAACATGAGCAGATCTGTTTGTAACGTGAGCAGAACTGTTTGTAACATTGGCAGATATGTTTGAATGTATGTTTAAGACTTATTGTGAATCACTGATGTATTTGCAGGGCCAACGGGGGAGACTTTGTGACCGACGGAGATTACTATATCTTTGAGGGCAATCGTTACGACGAATGGGGATTTCTGTATAAGAACTTCCATTTGTCTGCCATTGTAAGTATTTTTATCATCCTAAAACATCCATTTTGACACGTTTGCATTTATTAGAAAGCTGATGCTTATTTATAAATGTAATTTAATTTTAGCTTGAGTTATTTGACATGGTCTCATTTAGTTTAAAGCAAGCGGTTCTTTATATCTTGATATTTAACTTCATCCTGCTGCCTCAAAATATATTGGTATAGATTGCTCATAGTTGTAAAAAACGATATTCATATGTTCGCCGATGGAAAATTTTTATATTAAAATAGTAATTACTGCAAAGCTTGTAACCCTTTCTATTAACTCTTGTTGTAAATATTAAATTAATAATTTCTCTTGTAGTTTTTGATATCAGTGTACGAATTGCTCATTATTTATCTACGTATGGTGCAAGAGAAGCCGTTAGCATATTGCAAAGCTCTTAAAGTTAAGTTCCGATAGTGTTAATGAGATAGTGTTGAACAGAAGCAGCTAGCCTCTAAATTTCTATGTTAAAAGTTTTGCCACATCTCGCCAGTTTGCTGATTGTTATTTATTGTTGCCTGTTGCAGATTTCTGAAGGTGTTAAACCAACACTTGCAGAGCTGGAGAAGTTTGAGAAGCTCTCGGACAGTTTGGACGTTCAGTGTAAGTACTTGTTGTAATGCCTTCGCTATTTTGTTATCAGATAATACAATAATTTAACATAATTTAGTGACAACATAACTGTCAATAAAGTGCAAATTGATTTCATAATCTGAAGATTTATTTAGTAACAAATCAGTAATTTGTTAAAATTTTCAATGCAGTATAGCTTCAAATAATGATGGAAAAACATACATAATCATACTAATATTAATATATTGGAAATCGATGTTAATTATTTTAATCAATGTTAATTTAATCGATGTTAATTGTTAATTTATGAATTGATTTATTTATTTGGGATCTGGTATATAGGTTGATGTTGTACTTAATTTAATGCGTGTACATATGATAAGTTAATATTTGATTGGCTAATTGATTGATTGCACAGTGGCTCCAGAGTCTCGCACTTCGGGTGAAGTGACTCATAACTTTGCTGCAGGAGACATGGTGGAGGTGGCAGAGGGAGAATTGATTCATCTCCAGGGTAAGATCATCAGCATCGATGGAAACAAGATCACCATGCTGCCCAAACACGAGGATCTCAAGGTTTGTCTGCTTCGAAGAGTTTGCTTTTCGTTGTTTATTTCATGTGCAGACAACTTATAGCTGGTTGTATTATTTTTTTAAATATATTTACCCGTATTAAGATTGGGTTGCTAAGGAATAGACCAACCGCTGACTGCACGCTTTGTAGAAGGCGAAAAGCACTAAAATCTAAACCAATATTCAAAAGGGCATTCGGTTAGTGAGTGCCTAGGCTTCAGAAATTGCTGCAAAATTTTATAATCTTGACCCTAGTTAAACTGGGATTCAAGAGAAGATGGTGATAGGATGATTGTATAGTATATATTGAAATGTCCTATGTTAAAGTGGTAGAGAGCTTGCCTCTTGAATTAGAGGTCGAGAATTCGAGCATTAATAAATTATATCCTATTAACTGTATTTAGGTCTAATTATATTATCATAAAATACCAGTGGATATGTTAAAGAGTGCATGTATTGTACTGTTTAATTATTTTCTTCTGTCTGTGCAATTACTTACTAATTACGGCTGGAGCCAGTGGCAGATTTTTACGAGCGCATTCTGATGGCGTAGAACTGTTGACCAGACATCGTCGACCAGTGAGGAGCAATTTCTTAATTCTATTGTTATTTGACATATTGATGTAGGATCTGCTGGAGTTTCCTGCGCACGAGCTGAAGAAGTGTTTTAAGATGGGCGACCACGTGAAGGTGATGGCTGGCAGGTACGAGGGAGACACCGGGCTCATCGTCAGAGTGGAGGACAACATCATCGTCCTCTTCTCTGATCTCACTATGCACGAGGTTTTTGTGACACTGTAGCGACCACTAGTAGATTCTCTATTATTGTCTCTCTCTCTCTCTCTCTCTCTCTCTCTCTCTCTCTCTCTCTCTCTCTCTCTTAGTGCACTGCCTACTGGCAGGTCCATGGTATTTAACGCCCCTACTAATCTCTATCTTCTGTCTTTCTCTTCATGTCCACATACGAGTGGATCTTTACATTCCTCTTGATATACCATTATTCTTGGGGGATTCTGCTTATAATGAGGTGGGCCCCCTATGCTTTCCTCTGCTTCGACTAACATTTACTGGACAGGGGCGTCATTCCCTGAGCAAACAATCCTGTTTACCCATATTAATGTCAATAATTAATTTAAAATTAATTTACTTAATTTTTACTCTGTTCAAAAATTCACCTAAGCAAATTATCTATTAACAAAGCGTTATTTGTTGTCCATTGACACCGACAACTCCATTTCTGTAAATATGCCTGAACCACCACTGCTTTCTAGTTTTGAACCAGCTAAACCGGAAGAAATACGCAATTTTATTCTTCACTCTACCGACTCATCTTGCTGCCTTGATGTTATTCCTACACGCTTACTGAAATCCTGTATTGATGTTTTAGTTGTTCCTATTACTTACTTAATCAACCTCTCACTCTCAGAAGGTATCTTCCCGACCTCCTTCAAACAAGCAGTTGTATCTCCTTTGCTAAAAAAGCCTTCTCTACCAAAAGATGATCTTTCCAGTTACCGTCCTATTTCCAATCTTAACTTCATCTCTAAACTTCTTGAAAAGGTAATTTTTACCCGTTTATGAACTCATCTTGATTCTTTCCCTTCTCTCTCTCATCAATCTGCTTATAGAAAACTCCATTCTACTGAAACCGCTCTTCTTCGTATACATAATGATCTTAGCTTGGCCATGAGTAGTAAACAGGTTTCTGCCTTGGTTCTTCTAGATCTCTCTGCTGCCTTTGATACAATTGACCATGGCATCCTAATAAATAGGCTTAAATCTTGTTTTGGCATATCTGATTCTGCTTTTTCCCTTCTCACATATATCTCTCATGTCGCACACAATCTGTAGTTATTGGTCAAAATCACTCTTCTGAACTACCCCTCCTACGCGGTGTTCCTCAAGGTTCAGTGTTAGGTCCATTGCTCTTCTCTTTATATATCACTCCTCTTAGCTGCCTGCTTGCTCAGTCCTCCATAAATTTTCATTGCTATGCTGACGACACACAACTATATATTTCCTTTTCTAATCATGATTCTGATCAAAAACTGGCTCATTTCTCATCCATTCTAGACAAGGTTTATTCCTGGTTTTGTGCTAACCGTCTTGCTGTTAATCCTTCCAAAACTGAATACCTTTTAATTGGCACTCCTTTGAAAAGAAGTAAAATTACCTATAGCTCTGTTAATTTTCAGAATCTTGGTCTTTCACCTTCTCGATTTGTCAAAAACCTTGGAGTCATATTTGATGAAAACCTTGACTTTAAATCCCATATCTCTTCTGTTTGTCGTGCTTCTTTCTTTCAGATTCGTCAGATTAGGCAAATACGTCCATCCCTTACTAGATCTTCAGCCACTATCCTTGCTAATTCTATAGTTCATTCAAAGCTCGAGACTACTGTAATTCATTATTACATGGGTTGCCTACTTCTTCACTCAATCGTTTGCAGCACGTCCAAAATTCTCTTGCACGTGTTGTTTGTAAGTCCTCTCGACTTCAATTTCGCTCTCTTTCTCTACTTCGCAGTCTTCATTGGATCCCTGTTAATCAAGGCATAAAATATAAAATAGCTCTATTAACTTTCAAAACTCTGCGATTTGGCAAGCCTTCTTACTTATCTGAAATTCTTCTTCCCTATCGTCCCTCACGTGCACTTCACTCCACCGATGCCAATCTTCTCTCAGTTCCAAATATTCTCACGTCATTGGGCAGACGTTCATTTTCTTACGCAGCACCCACAATCTGGAACTCTTTACCTGCTAATCTTCACTCTTGTTCTTCTATTTCAACATTCTCTAGCAAGCTTAAGACTTACCTTTGCCCACCGTAGACATAATCAATCTACCCTGACCATTTTTGATCACCGGACTGGCTTTCGTTTAGGACCTTGCTTCTCCTCAGCACATTTCTTTTGCAGATTGGTCTGGGTGAATTGATCTGTAGTGATGTGTGCTGTTGGGGACGTCCCTGACATCATCACTGGATGAGGAAACGGACGTTAAACCTTTATTTATTATTTATTTGATTTATTTATTCACTTATTTGAAATATTTTAACAAATTTAAATTAAAATAACTTTCAGAGAGGATTTGAGACAGTCTATATCTATCCCAACCCTGGTTAAACTGGGATTCAATTGAGGATGATGATGATGATTTAAATTAAAATAAAATATTTATAAAAACATGGGAAGATAATTGGACGTTGTTCCTCTAGTCCTTGATTTGAAGCGCCTGACTTTCATGCTTCTTAGGTCACATACTTTTAACATTTCAAAACTCCTTGTGGCATTCTACCAATCTGTTAATGTAGTCTTAAATGGCTCTCTCTCTCTCACTGCACTGCCTATTGGCAGGTCCATATAATGTAACTCCTCCACATTTATATCATTTGCCTTTGTCTTCATATCTACATATAAAGTAGTTATCAAAGCATCAGACAACCCAAGTCGCGGTCTTCCTCTAACCTTTCCCTTTCCATAGTTCCTTCAATTAGCTCTTTCAGCAAACGATTGTCTCTTAGTACATGATCCATTCAGTACTTCTCTCTATTCCTTATGATATCTATCAACTGTCAATTTATACCAACCCTATGTAGCACTTCTTCGTTCATAATTTTGTCTGTACATTTGATCTTCTGAAGGATTATAATAATAGCAATAGCAACAATAATAATGATTATGTTGACTTGGAATCACTATGTGTATAGAGAGTAAAACCACCAATGTTTGTGTATTGACAGCTGAAGGTGCTGCCCAAGGATCTTCAACTGTGCTCAGACATGGCCACTGGTGTGGACTCTCTCGGCCAGTTCTCTTTTGGAGATCTCGTGCAGCTGGAGTAAGTATCCTCCTACTACATTATATCTCTTTCTCATTCTATGTTTCTCTCTTTGACTTTTCTCTCTGTCTCTCTCTCTTTCTCTCTTCTCTCTCTTTGTCTCTGATGATTCCTTATCTTTTAGATATTGATTTTTTTTGTTTTAATATTTATTTTTATTTGTATCCTAAAAAATTGTCTTATACTTACAGAAAATTGGATTAAGAGCGGTTTTGGATGTAAGTGTTGATTAAACCAATAGGGGCCACTAGGCTTATCTGTCTTCTTTCTCTTTATTGCTACTGTGGTATTTTGCATAGATCTGTGCTTTATAAATGTATTTATTGATTGATTGGCTTCTTCTGACATTTAATCTCATTATTTCTACAGTGCTTCGAATGTGGGGGTCATCGTGAGACTGGAGAAAGAGAGTTTTCAGGTGCTCAACATGCATGGAAAGGTTTGTGCGTTAACTTAGTACTAATTCACACAACCATTGGCTTTATTATGACTTAGTTAAACATTGATCTCTCTCATTCCAAAGCTCATTAGGTTAAGCTGTTTCAATACCCTATTACTTAATTTAGTTTTCACACAATTTATCGGAATTATAATTCTATTAAAGTAGTAGATTTAAAATCTAGTAATATAAGGTTTCTGTGAGTGATATTTTGGTTTTTGATTTATTTTTTGTGTTTTTCTCTCTGCTTTACATTATTTGTCCTTTTTAGCAGAACATCTATTAGTGAGTCTATTAGTGCTTAATCCATTCTGTCAGCTTATGAATAGCCAATTGTCCATTTGTGCCTGTTTCTCTTCATTGAAGAAATGTTTAATAGAGAGTGATAGATATATACTATAAGATACCTCTTAGTACTTTACGATACTCAAGTAAATGAATTTTAGGGTTTCTAAATAGCTCAGTTTGTTAAGTGCAATAGATATAGTCATGTCATATCCCTGTGTCATATATAGTCATATCCCCGTGTTGTGTCCGGGTCGTTTGAAGAATTTGACCAACCGGTGACTGCACGTGTCGTAGAAGGCGACTAAAGCACTAAGATCCATACCAACGTCAGAAATGGCATTCGGTTGGTGAGCACCTAGGCTTCAGTAGTTGCCACAAAACTTAAACGAATGGATAAAAGAAAGTCTATTCGTATCCCGACCCTGGTTAAACTGGGATTTAAGGGAAGACGATGATGATGAATAGATATAGTCATGAAAAGTAATATTACTGAGGCACTGGGATCAATTCTTGATAGAGAATATAGTAATTAGTTCAACTTTAACTTTTAATCGAATTCTGCACTGCTATAAGTCTTGTTGTGTTTGATGTTTCAGCCGATAATGTTGAAGCCGACTTCCATCCTGAGAAAGAAGGACTCTCGCAGCGCCGTGGCCCTGGACTCTGAGAACAACAACATCCAGGTCAAGGACATCGTCAAGGTCACCGATGGACCTCACTTGGTAACTATGTGAAATTTTTGTTAATATAATTTTAGCTTTGTTTTAATTTAATCTATGTTATAATTTAAGCTTTATTTATATAATTAAGCAGTGTACTGCTAGATTTATCAATGTCATAGTAATCCTTATTGTGCATGAGCCTTTGTGGAATAAATTAAATGTATACTGTCTTTTGTAAAAGATGATTGAACGGAGGTTGGAGAAGGCTATGGAAATTAACTCCATTGCTTTAAATTCACCGTTTATTTCCACCTGCTAATGGCTACAGTAAGGTTTTATAAGTCATATTCTCTCATTTCATTATGGTATGATCAATTTGTTTGTCCAATGTGGATATTTTAAGTAAATAAAGAAAAAAACTGACCCTCTGTTGGAATTTGTAGCTTGAACTTGCCATTTGACTGAACTTATTGTTAAACAAGTGTCAATGTAAGATGTTTTGTGGACAGTTGTTTAGGAGAACTGTTGTTGTTGTAGGGACGTCAGGGTGAGATTAGACACTTGTTTAGGAGTTTTGCATTCATTCATTCGCGCATGGTAACAGACAATGGCGGGATATTCGTCTGCAGGACGCGACATCTTACACTGGCAGGAGGATCCATCAGGGTGAGTGTGCTTGTTCTTTATACATTTATTAGACATTTTACTTGTTTCTCATGGGTGTAAGAGATATCACTAACTTAATTTTTTGGATGATTTGTGACTGCTAGTGTAGGTTTTATCAAATTTTTTATCGGTATAATATTTGTCAGTTTTTATGTGTTTGTGATACATTCTTATATTGTGCAATTTGTACGTACACAGTGTCAGTTTTACTTTTATGCGATTTAACAGTAGCAAATTTTAAAATCTCTTTCGACACCATAAGGCTTTTTTCTATACCACTCTAAGAAGTAGTCCAGCTGGTATTCAAACCACTGGTCTACCTGATTTCCAGGCGAACTTGCCGCTACCTTGGGCATCCAAGCAGCACCGTGAATTGTACATTCTGTTTATATACAATGCTTTGAGATGGTGCTAGCTCATTATGCAATGATTTTATTGCTAAATATCATACACATCACTTGGCAGTGTGGCAAGTTTGTTTATTTATCTGCATGTATGTTTATCTACGTCTAGTTTTCTCTGTTTGTATGTTTGTAGAACACTTCGCTGAGCAGTGTGGGTGGATTCGTTCCCATGTCCCCACGACTCTCAAGCCCCGCCCACCCGCTGAGCGGAGGGGGAGGAGCCCCCGCTGGAGATACGGGCGGTGGGGGGAGAGGTGGGCGTGGTGGAGGCAGACCAGGAGACAGGAGGGACCGGGGGCTGATCGGTCAGACTATCAGGATTGTTCAGGGCCCCTATAAAGGTATTATCAAAATCTATTATATAAAGCATATTAACTTTGAGTTTGAAGTCTTTGTGGACTCTGGAGTGGAGTTTATTAAGTTTATTAGTTTCTAAATTTTCAGTGACTTGATTAAAATTTTTCAGTCAGTAGCTTAAGTAGTAATGTTTATCAACTGTTAATATCAGTTAGATGTTATATACATAGTATAGTAAATAATAGTCATTATAGGTGGTATAGTCATTATCCTAAGTAATGAATTCACTTACGCTTAATAAAAACGAATAAGATTAATAAGGTGCCTGCTTCAGATTTTAATATTATAGTCAATAAAAATATTCGTTAATAGCAACTGTCCATGGCCTACTTATTACATTCTATATGAGTAATGAAGAAGGGTAGAATAGTCTGTCTGCCAAAGATCTCAATAGAAATTGGGATTGTCTTAAATCAATACATTGTGCACCGACATGGCTTTAATATAGCTCTTAATATAGCATGAAATTCCTTTATTGTAAATTATGTATCTTGCAAAAGCGACAGCAACAATTTGAACGCTACTGTTGTTGATGCCAGCGTTGAGCACTATTGAACAAAATCTAAGCCAATAAAGAACGATAGATCCAAAACTATACAAAATTCATTAAACCTATCCGAAGTGTAAAATGTTGGATTAAACCTATCCAAAGTGTAAAATGTTGGTTGGATAAAGTTTGATATTTCAGCAGTTCAGTTAACCGTTGCTCGTGTTTCGTTTAGGCTACATTGGAATTGTGAAGGACGCAACAGAGTCGACTGCGCGTGTGGAGCTACACACTAACTGTAAGACTATATCTGTGGACACTTCTCGTCTCAGAAACCTCGGGTTTGTCCTCCACTGCGTTATCTTAACTATGTCCCGACCCTTGTTGGACTGGGGTGTAAGGGAAGATGATGTTTTAAGAAAAGATTATGTTTTAAGGGAAGATGATGATTTAAAGGAAGATGATGATTTAAGGGAAGGTGATGATTTAAGGGAAGGTGATGATGTGCTGAGTTTATTAGAACCAAAAATAAAATAAATGAAAAAAAATCACATCATGCAAACATAATATCGCTGAATATATATGCAGCAAAGATTTAAATCACATGAATCATTTAAATTAAAACCCAATGCTTAATTTATTTAATTCTGAAGTCATGAAAGAGGGCACAAGATGCTCTATCTAGCTGACCATCACAGGAAGTAAGTAGTAGTAATTATGTTAATAATTAATTGATAAACTATTACAGGTATACGGATTAGCAACAATATAAGAGAGATGATGACGAATTAAATTTAATTAAACAAATATATTTAAGTATAATCAGTCTATTATAGATCTGTAAGTCCTTTATTAATTCATTAGTTTATTTATTATTTCACTGACTGATTGTTTTTGTTTGACTGAAATAATTACCTTCTACTGCATTTATCTTGCTTTGAGGCAAATGGACAACATATTAATTTAATTGAGATTAATTTAATATAATTAAATGAACACATTCAAGAATAATTAATTGGTTTATTTATAGATCCATAAGTCTTTTATTTATTCATTGATTGCTTTTCTATTTGTATATTTAATTTACTATTAAGTATCATATTATTGTTTTGATTGATCGGTTGACGTATTCTAGAGGATTGATTGATTGACGTATTAAGTCTAAGTCTTTTATTTATTCATTGATTAATTTTTTATTTATTTATTTAATTTACTATTAAGTACCACATTATTGATTATTAATTATAATTATTGATTATTAAGTACCATTACACATTATAGATTATTAAGTGCCACATGATTGATTGATTGGTTGACGTATTGTAGAGGAGGAAGAGTGGGCGGAGCCTCTACTCGCTATGACCGCACCCCGATGGTGTCAGGGATGACCCCGATGCACTCTGGCTCTCGCACGCCCATGTATGGCTCTCAGACACCCCTCTATGATGGAAGTCGTACCCCACACTATGGGGGGCAGACCCCCTCCCATGAGCCGGGCTCTATGACCCCGGGTAGATCAAGTGCCTGGGACCCCTCCAGCTCCAACACTCCCATGAGGTTTGTCATTCATTATAGCGTGAAATTACTAACTGATATGCATGTAACTACCATAGATATTTGCTACTGCTAATTATCTATTATTGTAGTATTTATTATGAATTATTTATATACTAAAAAGTATTTCAATTGATTCACTGTAATTATAAAGGATCAATTTATATACTTTTCATTTTGATTGTCGGGGTAACAATATTCTCAATAGTATAACATGTACTCGAAGGTACGCACAATTATGGAATGTGATAATAATGCAAAACTTTTTGCCACTGCTTCATTCTAGCCCTCGTGGGATCGATGCCAATGGGCGCCACTCTAAGCAACGTGATACATTGGTTCTTAAAAAAGGACTAAAATTATGGTGCCACTTTTTACAGCAATATGTAGGTTTTTAAGTGTACTTTATATTCTAAGGAATTGAGTTATTGCTTATTAAGTTACTAGTTTCAAGCAATTTTAGAATTTCCATCCCCTAATGATGCTTGAACCTGTGTATCAGCTATGTGGCAATTAACCATTTAGTCATCTATAATTTTGATAATGATTGAGATATTAGGCTAACTGTGGGGAATAGTGAGTGATAAATTAAGCGAAATGATTAAATCACTCATCAGATGACTCGCTACTGACGAAAGATAATATAATTGACGAAAGATAATATGAATGACTTCAGATAAATATATGCTGGGTTTAAATCCTGGGCTCGCTGGTCACTGATATCACTTTAGAGAGCTGCAACTGGCGTTACCATCAGCTTCTTGCCCTGAATCAAATTACTCAGGTGTCTACCAGTTGAGGTCTGATCAGCATTGGATGACGTATCACATTGTTGTTGTTGTTGTTTTGCAGAGTGAACGAGTTTGACTACCCGTACGATGAACCCAGTCAGTCGTCTCAGGGTTGCACGCCTAACCCGGCGACTCCAGGCTTCCACGCCGCTGATCCTGACTCTCCCATGCAGTCCTTCACTCCTCAGACACCCGGCAGTAACTACTCCCCCTACTCCGCCCAGCCTTCTCCATCTCCTGCCTCCTATCAGGGTATTTATCTTAGTATATATTGTTGTGTTTATTGTAGTATTTATTGTTGTGTTTATTGTATTTATCATAGTAGTTATTGTAGTATTTATTTTAGTATTATTGTATTATTTATTCTAGTATTTATTGTTGTATTTATCATAGTAGTTATTGTAGTATTATTGTAGTATTTATTGTAGTATTATTGTAGAATTTATTGTATTAGGATTGTAGTATTTATTGTAGTACTTAATGAACTTATTTTAGTCTTTCATGAATTTTATGTTACTTATTCTGTATTTTATATATGTTAATTTTTATGTGTTGTACTTATTGAATTTTATTTAACATTTTGTATATATTTTAATTTTCCATTAATGTTTTTGCGAGAATTAATACTAAGCTTTGTTTAAAGGCACTTTCTGAACTTGATTGAGTAGAGCCTGTAGCTTGATCGATAGGTATCCAAGTATAGATCAGTAGGTAGCAGTTGATACTCTCTGTCGCCCCATATGGTTTTTAGGATATACTTCTATTGTACTGAAATAATGATTAAATATTCAGCTACAGTGTAATTAACCTTGGTTTAAATTGAAATTAACGGTTTTTTCTATTGTTTACAGCTCCGAGCCCCAGCCAGTTTTCACCGAGCCCTCTGGCGTACCAGGCCACCCCGTCACCCAGTGGCTACGCGGGCACCCCCTCCCCCATGGCCTTCAGTCCCATGACTCCTGGGGCACCCTTCACCCCTCAGACTCCTGGAGCCGGTTTGTATTGATACGCTGTTTAAATAATATGTCTCTAATAATGTCTCTTGAAAACGACTTTTAAATACTAAGTGATGAGCATAAATGTTACAATTTATGTATCTAATATCTTACTAGTAAAAAATAGATATTGTATTAATTGTATTGTAGATGGTGTTGATTGTATTGCAGATGTCCTATTGATTGTATTGTAGATGTTGTATTATTTGTATTGTAGATGTTGTATAGATTGTATTGTAAATGTTGTATTGATTGTATTGTACATGTACTTGTAGCTCTGGACCCGGCATGGCTGATTGTATTGTATTGATTGCATTGTATTGATTGTATTGTATTGATTGTATTGTATTATACATGTACTTGTAGCTCTGGACCCAGGCATGGCTGACTGGATCTCTACGGATATTGAAGTGCGTATACTGGACACGCACGATGATGAGAACCTCGTCCATCAGACAGGAATCATTCGCAACGTGTCGGTACGTACTCGCGCCCCTCTTCTATCTACTTTAATTAATGGCTTTGTCCACATTATGTAGTTTAACATTAACGTTTAACATTAACGTTTAACATTAACGTTTCATTACTACACCAGTTTAAAAATAAAGGCTAAGTCTAGAGTCAGTTTTCTGTTTCAGAAACAAGTCTGAACCAAGTATGAATCGTGCTTATACTGATTTGCAGTCAGTTTATTGATATGCTGTAACTGTGTTGATAGGTATTACTGGGATGAATGTGTGTTATGTGTACTCTATCTGTTGTAGACTGGTGTAGTATGTGTTCTGTGGTGATGGACATGTGTTTATGTCTTTTCTAGACAGTGCGTGTTATGAATATTCTAATATTGAGTTTGATGACAGTGTGTGTTATGAATATTCTAATATTGAGTTTGATATTGATGATGTTATAAATAAATTTAATTCGCTAAATGTCAATAAAAGTCAAGGTCCAGATGAGATTCATGAAAAACTGGTTTCGGAGCTAAGAGATGAATTAGCACCAGCTCTATTAAACATACTAAAAGCTTCAATGAAAACAGGGGTGGTTCCTCAAGATTTTAAGAATGCCAATGTGGTACCAATCCATAAAAAGGGGAATAGGGATAAAGCAGAAAATTATAGGCCTATAAGCTTAACAAGTATAATCGGTAAGACATATGAAAGCATTATTAATGCTTTCATATGTCTTACCGACTGTCATATGTACAGAATAAAAGGTACATATATTAAGGATAAAATAATGAGTTTCTTGGAAGAATATAACTTAATTAGAAATAGTCGGCATGGTTCTATTAGTGGGCGTTCTTGTTTAACTAATTTGCTAGATTTTTTAGAATATATTACAAAGGAAGTAGATAATAAAAATAGCATTGATATCTTATATCTAGACTTTGCTAAAGCGTTTGATAAAGTTGCTAAAGCGTTTGATAAAGTTCCATATAAAAGATTACTTAGTAAGTTGGAAGCACATGGAATAATAGGCACACTTTTAAAATGGATAGGTAATTGGTTAAGTAATAGAAAACAAAGGGTGTGTGTCGAGGACGAGTTCTCGGAATGGGCAGCAGTGAAGAGTGGTGTGCCACAGGGCTCTATTTTAGGACCTCTATTATGACATAGATATTGTATCAAAATTTAGTAAATTTGCAGATGATTCTAAAGTAGCAAAGATAGTAAACAACATTGAAGATGCTGAGATTTTAAAGTATGATATAAAAATATTACAGAACTGGTCTAGGGATTAGATAATGGTGTTCAATGCTGAGAAATGTAGAGTTATGCATATAGGGAATAATAATTTAGAAATTGAGTATACATTGAACAATATTAAACAAAATCCACAAACAGTGAGAGGGATTTAGGAGTCTTTGTGGATAGCTCTTTTAAATTTAGTGAAAATTGTAATAAAGTTGTAAATAGTGCTAATCGCGTATTAAGAATGATTTAAAGAACAATTGCATGTAGAAATAAAGATATTGTGGTAAGGCTATATAAGGCTCTTGTACGGCCCAAACTTGAATACTGCGTTCAGGCTTGGTGCCCATATCTTAAGAAAGATATCGATAAATTAGAAAGGGTACAAGCCAGAGCAACAAGGCTGGTATTTGACTGTCAAAAACTTAGTTATGAGAATAGATTAAAATTCGTAGGATTAACCTTTTTAAGTGAGAGAAGAACTAGAGGAGATTTAATAGAAGTTTCTAAGATACTCAAAGGCTTCAGCAAAGTTAACCATAGTATTTGGTTTAATTTATCAAACAATAGAAACACAAGGGGACATATTTATAAACTGAGTAAATGTAGAAGTAGACTAGATTTAAGGAAATTTTTCTTTAGTCAGAGAGTTAAAAATGCTTGGAATAGTTTGCCAAGCGAAATCGTGGAAGCAGAATCAGTGAATGCTTTTAAAAATAAATATGATAAACATAAGAACATGTAAATTAGAAGCTAATTGCATGTTCAGGGTTATACATAGGCTATGTATAAATTTGATATGTTGACATGAAGTCTGTATGATTTGATTAATACTAATTGGTTTTAGTTAAGAGCCTGATGAGTCTTGAACAAGCATATAATTGCTTCCTGTCTCTGTAATGTTATGTTATGTTAACATTCTGTGTTATGTATGCTTGTGTATTGCGTTTATTATATTTTGTTGTTGACTCGTTTTTATGCGAATTCTAGACATTTGTTTATTATGGACCTGGCTATTATGTGTTTAATGTGTGACTGTGTATATACATGTATGTAACATGGAGGCATATTGTTTATTATGTGTTGTAATGTGTCCTGTGTGTATGTTTTACAGGAAGGCATGTGCATGCTGTTTATTATGTGTTGTAATGTGTGTATGTATTACAGGGAGGCATGTGCACGCTGTTATGTGTTGTAATGTGTATGTGTTACAGGGAAGCATGTGCACGCTGTTTATTAAGTATTGTAATGTGTCACTATGTGTAACAGGGAGGCATGTGCACGCTGTTCATACCTGACGAGGACAAGGTGATCAGCGTGGCCAGCGAGCACCTGGAGCCCGTCATTCCTGAGAAGGGTGACAAGGTGAAGGTCATCTACGGAGACGCCAGAGAGCAGACAGGTCAGATGTTGAGCATCGATGGACAGGATGGTGTGGTGAAGCTTGATCGTGGTGACATCAGCATGCTGCAGCTCTCCTTCCTCTGTAAGATGGCGCGAGATGGAGCCACTTCCATGTAGTGTGGAGATAGAGGGACAGTAGAGTTGTGGTGGGTGAAACAGGGACAATGCTGCAACTCTGGACTTCTGCTCTGATGAACGATAATGAAGAGAAGATGCGTCAGCTGTTGACTAGAATTATCATAAGGGAATTAGAAGAACATTGAGAGAATTTGACATAGACTTTGAGAGAGAGAGAGAGAGAGAGAGAGAGAGAGAGAGAGAGAGAGAGAGAGAGAACAAAGACTTTGAGAGAGAGAGTCAGAGAATGAGAGAACGAGAGAGAAAGAGAGGTGGGGGTGCAATTCTTTTAGAGAGGATCAAGTCATGTCAAATCCATGTTGAATAGTGCTGATTTGTGGCATAGACTGACTCTGGACTTCACAGATACCACATATGAATATACTGTGTCTGCGTGTAGAACTTGAATTATATATGTGTTATAAGTGGCGAGGCAGTTTATCGTACGAACTAGATATAAGCATTTGAACTCTGTGTAAACTTTAAATATGAGTGTTAAGGCTCAGTCGATACTTGCTTTCGTAAATCTGTATTCTATGAAGATTTTATTATTTCCTGTTTCTTTCATGTGGTGTGGGGGTAACATATGGTTCCTCTACTTTGCTGTGTATAACAATTTAGAGAATTTAAAAAACGTGGAGAAGAGAGAGAGAGAGAGAGAGTAACAGAAGAAGAGAGAAACATTTATCTTATTTAGTTTTATGTGTTTAAGTTTAACAGTAATTATATTGTCGTGCGTTACAAAACTTTCTTAATATGCTGTTATTTTTAAGTAATATACGACCTGTTTGATTTGTTGTGGATTTTTGTTGAATTCTGTGTTTTCTTTGTCCTTACATCATACGTGACTGCGGAGTCTGAGAACGACAGATTCCAATAAGCTAAGCGATTTTCTAGAATTTTAATAAATGCATCTCTCTCTCGGTGTTCTGCCTAACGGCAGGTCCATAGCACATAACTGCTCCTACCAATTCCATCTTTAGCTTTACTGTTCATCTCTGTATTTGTTGTTATTAAATCATCTTATGATTTAATTAACTGTCTTTCTGTTTCATTCTCTCAAGAATCAATGCATGGATAGTGTTAAAGCTACTGTTTAAACAAGTCTAATTAGAGGAATAAAAAATTTTCTGCTGTTTGAATATTGTGTTATATTAAGCTTTAAGATCTCTAGATATGCCTGAAATCTAAGCACTGATGGAATTCTGCATTGCTTTATATTAGGAGAACATTTTTTTTATATCTTATAAAATTTATTTAAGTAAGGTGGTACAGTTAAGCCGTCGAGGCTAGTCTACAAATTGTTAACAACCGTGATTTGACAGTGTATTTAATTGATTAGTCAGATAATCATTTTAGTATTGTGCCATTTATGTTTCCTGTATTAGTCGTTCGGGTGTTTTTTTTTTTTTTTTTTATCGCCAAAAAGTCCAATAGTACAACACTGGTATGTCGCCGTAGGGCCTATAGTAGTAACTTGTTTAAAACTGGATTTGAACTCGTTCTAAGTGTATGTACATTGATTTCTTAGAAAAGTTTTTAAAAGCTAACGTTAGCTTCAGTTTTCTCACTCGCAAGCCATGTCAGTGACGGGAGAGCTCAGGATTTGAACCCCGCACCTACTGATCCGCGGTCGAATATCTTACCGATATCGCCTCTGACTCCAGCCATTAAAATCATACAACGTTCAATCCAATCTTGAAATAATTCAAATAAATATAGTAAAATAATACAGTATACTTTCAAACAGAATTTACTGCTAAGGCCTAATAGTTCATAAACCATTTATGCTTTCTAGCTAGAATTTATTGTCACATTTACTGGCTCACGAAATCTGTTAAAAATTGGAGAATGGCTTACCTTACATATGGTGCAGGTGTATAAATGTGAATATGGCATTGTACATAAAGCGTTCAATAGTTTACTAAGAGATCTACAAATTTTAATTATAAAACTTTTTTAAAAATTCTTAAATTTTTTTAGCGTTCTTGCAAAAAGTATGCTCTAAATACAAGTCTATTCGCTGCATTTAAACAATAATTAATTAATCTAACATCGTAGTCGTGAAGATCATTGTGTGATTTGCCTTGAGAATATTTTCGAGAAAACTCTAATTTAAAGCTGAGATTCCGATTAATCAGCATTACTGAAATTCATTGTGCATATTCTGCATTTAACCCTGTAATGTAACTATTGTACTATAAAATTAATCCCTACTAAGTCTGCATAACGACGTGTATTTTAATTTTGTAATATAGCTAAGCTTATAGCGGCATCGGCTCGATTTTTCAAAGCGAGTCAGTAATGGCGGGGTTTAAATCCTCGTCTGGCTCGTCGCTGATATCGCTTTGAACTCTAGAGAGATGAACTAACGACGATACCGACTTTACCTTTGACCTGCGATGACGCCAAAGATCAAGTGTCATGATGACGTAGAGCTAGTGTCGTGATGACGAAGAGCTAGTGTCATGATGACGTAGAGCTAGTGTCATGATGACGTAGAGCTAGTGTCATGATGACGTAGAGCTAGTGTCATGGTGACGTAGAGCTAGTCTAATGATGACGTAGAGCTAGTGTCATGATGACGTAGAGGTAGAGCTAGTGTCGTGATGACGTAGAGCTAGTGTCATGATGACGTAGAGCTAGTCTCATGATGACGTAGAGCTAGTCTCATGATGACGTAGAGCTAGTGTCATATGACAAAGACCCTCAGTCGTATAGTACCGAGTGCATTTGTATGTGGATATAAATGGACACATTAGAGGATATGTGTAGGATACGCTATGGACCTGCCAATTGGAATTGCACCGCGAGACGCAGAAATTGCAACAAAAATATGGGATATGGGTTATTGCATGGGGGAGAGGTTTAGTGTACGTTGTAGAGCGTAAAAATCGGAGTTAAGCAACGTCGGGCTCTGTTACTATTTGGAGGGCAACCACTATGAAGACTAAGAGAGGACAGGTTTGAAGATTATTCTAAAACCCGAGCTAGCAGCACTCAATTAAAAAGGCAACGATTACTAATACTACAACTTATTTATTTGTTCATTTATCACACGCATTATGCATACCACATGAGATACATGACAAATGTTCAACAACAAAAATCTCAACAACAATCTCGGAAAAAAGAGAAAATGTCGTAAACTGCAATAAATAAATAACGCACATCATGGAGAAATGATCAACCTTTTTAATTGAGATATGTCTTCATTTTTACTACCACATGTTTAAACCGTTACGCAATTTATTCCATTTTCCGTATAACCAGTCCAGTAATAGAACCCACGAGAGTTCAGTTCACCTCAGGATCTGCCATTTAAAACTTCATGACGTTACCTTACGCCACTTACCATTGCGCTGTTGATACATTCCATCATATGAAATAAATAATTCTAACCTAATAAATAAACTAATTATACATTCTAGCTAACTAATAGTTGCTGTTTTTTACGACAACATAAACAATTAGAAGCATGAAATCTTTCGCACTTGAAGTATGTCATGTGTTCAACTATAAAGGTTTATAAAAAATTCAAACAATCTTGCACATACATGTGTATATGGTGCTCACTTGTTTTTCAAAACCTTGGCACTACTCCTCTATCATACTCTCATGAGTGTCATCTGCTATTAATGTTTCATGAATATTTTCTTGGGCGGTTAAAAGCTTTTACCTTTGATCTCTTCTTTCCGTTATGGACGTGCAATTACACCAACGCGCAACCTTCACTCAGCTTAAAATACCTTCCTTGGAATGGTTTCCCGGATTTTGATTCACACGGTTTATTGAGATCTCACACTCTACTCATCGCTTTAGATTTGGTCCCGTAGTGCTCAATATAATCGTGGACAACAGTGACACTCTAATTGTGTTGTTGCGTGTTTCTTACTGAAGCCTAGTCATAAGCTCAATTCATCGTCATCATCATCTCTTGAATCCCAGTTCAACCAAGGTCGGGATACGAACAGACTGTCTCAAATCTTCTCTGTCCTACATTATATCACAATCCCCTATTTGAGACTTTTCCATTCGTTTAAATTATTGTAGCAATTTCTGGAGCCTAGGCGCTCGCCAACCGAATGCCCTTTCTGACGTTCATTGTACTGCTTTAGTCGCCTTCTACGACACGTGCAGTGGCCTGTTGATCAATTCTTCAAACAAACTGGACACAACACGGGGAGTCATAAGCTCAATTAACATTTAAAATATATGTTAGGCCTATAGGCTTTCTGGAGATTCGAAATTGATACGAAAGTAAACTGAAGATACATTCGCCTAATTGTATACATGCTAAAACCGATTTGATCATAGTTTTATTTCTATCAAAGGGATCTACATATATGAGAGACTGACGCACTTTGAATTCGAACATCCACATGTAGGCTACTCATCTATAGTAGACAACCTAAACCTTCTTGCCATTAGCTCGGCTATTATAAACTCTCTGGCATTCCTAGTTCGTATATGTGTATGAACTTTTATCGAGCATCTTTGATATACCCTCGCAAATTTCCTTGCTTTCCTATGAGTAGTTCCATAGACAGTTGAAGACCTTCCTTTCCATCTATCTTTTACTTACATTGACCTCGAGTTGCAACCAGCACGTCAATCTTTTCTTCAATTTCCTTTATCTTTGGACTCATTCTATGGAATTTGGAATTAGCACCGTTTTGGACCTTCGTTTTGCTCACCGGTTTTGATTTGTTTCAATACTGCTCGATGTTGTCATGGACGACAGTATAATTCTGTTGTTGTTGTTGTTGCTTGATAAACTAAGCTACCGATAAAACCAACGTTAACATAGAATCCTTCAGCTTAAACCTTGTCGATCTGATATGAGCTTACAGTCTGATGTGATTTGCATGGTCCACGTCCTATTAATAATGAGATCGGTGGAAGATTAATAGGAAGCTTCGTTGCTGAGCTAGAAACGTGCTATAATTATGAATGCTTTACGTTGCTTATCCTCTTGATGTATGCATTTTGTGCTTCTCTCTCTCTCTCTCTCTCTCTTTCTCTCTCTCTCTTCCTCAAGACAAGCTTTTAGAATGTTATAAACCGACTGATTTGAAAACAGCAACATTCTTCGTAAACCACAAATATTTCTAGCCCTAATCCTATCCCTAACACGAAGCCCTGCTCTAATTTTAACATAAGACATGTACTATACATGTGAACTTGTTCAAGCTAAATAAAAATAAATAATAAAAAATGTGAAGTTATTGAGGGAATAAGCCGTGATTTAATGGATTTTCTCCCAAGCAGTTGCGTTATCTAAAACTACATCTCCCAGATCTGGTTAATCAGAACCAACCAATCACAGAACTCTGGTCATTAATTCTTAACGACCCTGCGGTCGTGAAATATCTATTCCAGGTTTATTATTATCTTATTTGAACAGAATCTATTTCATATTTTTATTATCTAGTACCGCTCTAGGTATATTCTGGAGTCGTTGATTTCCTGTTCGGGTTAAGAAACGAAAGTTGATTTGCCATTGCCAAAAATTGACATACATATCCTTTTATTTCAGTGGAAGTCAATTAAAGTCCTTACTTAATTACTGCACGCTTTTGAATGTTTGCAGATTGTCGGATATTCATACTATTAATTGCATCCATTCTTATGATTTGTATCAATAAGTTAGTTCTCAGGTCAGTTAGATCCCTTAGATGTAGTCTTATGTATCATTTACCAGTGCGCATTGAGGAGGGCTGGGTGGTTCAATCTCCCACCTATATATATATACATACATACATACATATATATATATATATATATATATATATATATATATATATATATATATATATTCTAATTTGTGTAAAATTAGAAATATATAAAATTAAAAATATATAAAATATTAAAATATATAAAATTATAAATATATAAAATATATAAAATTATATATATATATCTAATTTCATATATTTCTAATTTTATATATTTTAATATTTTATATATTTTTAATTTTATATATTTCTAATTTTACACATATTAGGTCGGGGTGTTACAAATGGACCTCCAGTCTATTTTAAAGTCCTGGTGAGAGGATTGATTCGATATATACATGTATATGCATGTATATGCATTATATATATATATATAATGCATATACATGTATATACATGTATATATCGAATCAATCCTCCCACCATGACCTTAAAATAGACTGGAAGTCTATATATATATATATATATATATATATATATATATATATATATATATAATGCATATACATGTATATACATGTATATATCGAATCAATCCTCGCACCATGACCTTAAAATAGACTGGAGATCCATTTGCAACACCCCGATCTAATTTGTGTAAAATTGGAAAAGAAAAATAAACAAAATTGTAAATAAACTAAATTGTAAATAAAGCAAATAATCCAAATTGTAACAGAAAAATGTCTGTCCACAACTATTTGTTCAACCCTTTTACAATTTGTAACCCATCCACCTAAATTTGTAATGCGCGCACTGTATATAACAGATTTAACAGTGATGTTAGAGCGATCATAGTAATACAGTATTGTAGTGAGCGGGTTGTTACAGTGATGTTACAATGGTGTAGTGGGTTGTTACAGTGATGTTACAGTGGTGTAGCTGGTTGTTACAGTGATTTTATAATGGTGTAGCGGGTTGTTACAGTGATGTTACAATGGTGTAGTAGGTTGTTACAGTGATGTTACAGTGGTGTAGCTGGTTGTTACAGTAATATTACAATGATGTAGCGGGTTGTTACAGTAATGTAACAGTGATGTAGTGGGTTATTACAGTGATATTACAGTGGTGTAGCGGGGGTGTTACAGTAATGTAACAGTGATGTAGGGGGTTGTTGCAGTAATGTTACCGTGGTGTATCGGGTTGTTACAGTGATGTTACCATGGTGTATCGGGTTGTTACAGTGATGTTACCATGATGTATCGGGTTGTTACAGTGATGTTACCATGGTGTATCGGGTTGCTACAGTGATGTTACCATGGTGTATCGGGTTGTTACAGTGATGTTACCATGGTGTATCGGGTTGTTACAGTGATGTTACCATGGTGTAGCGGGTTGTTACGGTAATGTAACAGTGATGTAGTGGGTTGTTGCAGTAATGTTACCATGGTGTATCGGGTTGTTACAGTGATGTTACCATGATGTATCGGGTTGTTACAGTGATGTTACCATGGTGTTTCGGGTTGTTACAGTGATGTTACCATGGTGTATCGGGTTGTTACAGTGATGTTACCATGGTGTATCGGGTTATTACAGTGATTTTACAATGGTGTAATGTTTCTGTCGCTGCTTAATTTGTTTGGTTGACGTTATATTTCTATTTTTCAAATTTTATTTTATATTATTTTCTTGTTATTCAGTTTGACTATTTCCGTGTGCTTGTTTTCATTTTGTATGGTATATTCTGTGTTTTGATCAAATATACATATTTCTCTTTCTCTCTCTCTCTCTCTCTCTCTCTCTCTCTCTCTCTCTCTCTCTCTTATGGTCCAAGATCTATAGTACTATTCAAAGTTTGATTTTCAAAGCGCAGATTTCTTTGTTAAAATCTGAAAGCAACTCTCTTTTGCATGACAAACTGACAGGCAAGTTTGATGCTGTGAAATAAACGACAATCTGTTTATTTGAAGCGAAATGAAAACGAAAGATGAGAAGGAGTTAGCGAGACGTGAATAATCCGAGATTACTGTCAGTGAAATTCTATTTCCTGCTTGTTAAAATGGATAGCAGAAGTGATGCAGTTAAGTCCTTACCCGCTGGTCGATGTTACTGTTTAAAAATAGCTGATGCAACGGTCTCTCCCCTCCTCCACTAATTTTTTAAAATGAATAAAGACGTGCGATACTCTTAAAATGTGACCTCAACTCCAGCCTCGATCTTTTCTCAGAATTTCAATGCGGCTACGAATACGCATAAATTTTAATAGCTACGAATAAGTTTTAAATGACAGATCCTGAGGTGAATTGAACCTTTGTGGGTTCGAATCCCAGCCGCGCTGATCTGAGAGCAAATTCTCGGACATTCACTGGACTGGCTATACGGAATATGGTCTAAATTGCCTAACGGTTTAAACTCGCACACATGGTACTAAAAGTGATAGATGTCAACACAGTTGATCATTTCTCTATAATGCGTGTTTACTTTTTTTACAATATTTCGTATAGTTTTTACATTCGACACCACACCATATATGACTGACAATAACATTTACGCTGCTTCGGTATAAAGGCATTAAATATGACCCAAGCGCAATTATTTATTCATATGTAACTTTCTTGGTTTTATATTCATTTTACACATACTTCATTTGGAAAATGAAATAATCCTGAGCTCGTCCGTCACTGACATCCTTTTCGAGTGAGGAAACTGGCGTTAAAATTATCTTTACAAGCTTTTAAAAGAAAAAGAAAAAGAAAACAACTAGGACATCTATTGAACTGTAGTCGAACAGATGCCACTGTGGTTATCGCGTCAGGCTTTGAATCCTCACGTCCAGGGTTGGATTGTTGCCCTCGTCACTTTTGTTAACGTGTTTATGAAATATGGTTCAGTCACTGCAAGGGCAGCCTTTAGTCCATACGAATGGACTAAAGGCGCGAAGGGCTATTAAAATACGTGAAAGGCTATTCAAATACGTGAAGGGCTGTTCTAATACGTGAAGGGCTGTTCTAATACGTGAAGGGCTGTTCTAATACGTGAAGGGCTGTTCAAATGCGTGAAGGACTGTTCAAATTTAAATGTAGATCTATAACATACAAATGCTTCACTGGAAATGCGAGGAGAGAAAAGAGACCGGACTTTGCTTGTCCCTATTTTACCGTAACACAATGCTGTGCATACTATACTAAGTAGAGAGATCGATTGGTTATTTCGCGGAATTCAATCAAAGCTTATCCGAATAATTAACCTGCCTTTTTACTCAAGTCACCTAATTAAAGTTTTCAATTAAGCGTATCGTCGACTCAATGGCGGCATCTTTACATCGTCTCTATACGCTAGAATATTGTGAAGTGAAAAAGGACAGAATCCTTGATGAAAAGAGTTACTTAGCAGTTGCCAGTGTTCTGCTGTTCATTAGATTTTTATGATTTTAATAGTAACGTTTTATTTGATCGGATATTCTGTCATTCGGAGATTCGATGTTCTAAACTGTTTTAAAAGAATTTTTGGTTTTACTTTGTTTAGATAGCTAATAGCGCACAGTTGAACAAGTTAGTTCAGTAGAAAATATAGACAACTATGACGTCAACGAAAGTGCCAATAATGAATATTATCGCTGTTAGCAATTATAATATTAATTAGAGTGCTATTAGCTGTTAGCAATTATAATATTAATTAGAGTGCTATTAGCTGTTAGCAATTATAATATTAATTAGAGTGCTATTAGCTGTTAGCAATTATAATATTAATTAGAGTGCTATTAGCTGTTAGCAATTATAATATTAATTAGAGTGCTATTAGCTGTTAGCAATTATAATATTAATTAGAGTGCTATTAGCTGTTAGCAATTATAATATTAATTAGAGTGCTATTAGCTGTTAGCAATTATAATATTAATTAGAGTGCTATTAGCTGTTAGCAATTATAATATTAATTAGAGTGCTATTAGCTGTTAGCAATTATAATATTAATTAGAGTGCTATTAGCTGTTAGCAATTATAATATTAATTAGAGTGCTACTGTCGTCGATAGCAACATTGAGCACTATTGAGACAAACCTAATGATAGAGTGGACGATATATATTGCGAAGTAATGAAAGTAAAGCCAAGGCTTAAAATACAAAAAACCAAGTCCAATAAACGGTGTAAACCCAAAGACCAAAACACTCAAAAGATAGGCCAAGTAATAAAAAATAAAATATGTTATACTTTCGTAATATTGTAATCTACGTAATATTAAATTCCTACGTAATATTAAAATAAGTAATAGAAGTAAAATAGTTACAGTAATGTAAAACTCTTAGTTAACCCATGCATGTCCTGTATTGATGCCTATCCTGAAAAGAGTTGCTACATTTTGTTTCTTGAAGAACTTATTGTAAAAATTACTGCATAGGCCTATCAAAATATTAATTTCCACAAAAATAACAAGTTTAACTGGCGTCTCTGACATTTGCCGAAACATTAAAAACTGATGTTAAACTAAGCTTTATAGCCTTCAGCCTTTTAACAAGGCAGGAAGGTGATGAAAAGACTTAGTTGGGCATGCGTTAAATATGGAAATCAGTTGGTTGTCTGACAGACAGCTGCATCAATATACTCGTCGAATTTTCTAGAAAGTTGGAAGCGGAGTTCGAAACTTAGTGAAGATTTACTTGTACACTTCGATGCAATGTTCTACTTTTAATAGCATAAGTTCGACAGAAAACACATTTGCTACTAGCAATATTTCAATTATCTGATTTTAAAAGTTTTAAATATTCATACGAAATATAATTTTGTCTCCTACATTCACTCATTCACGAGGCTAAGAGATCGACGGAAAACAATAGCATTACTCTCTCTTTCTCAGTCTCTCTTTCTCTCACACTCTTTCTTTCTCTTTCTCTATCTTTCTCTCTCACTCTTTCACACAACTCTCTCTCTTTCTCTCTCTCTCTCTCTCTCTCTCTCTTTCTCTCTCTCTCTCTCTCTAAGTCTCTCACTATTTCTCTCTGCATTTTCTTTCTGTCTGTTGCTTGCTTTCTCTATTTTTTCCGACTCTACTTTTTCTCCTCTCTCTCTCTCTCGCTCTCTCTCCTATCTGCTTATGTTACTTCTTTCTCTCTCTCTTTATCCCATTCTCTCTATATCTCTCTTTCTCTCTCTATCTCTCCATCTCTCTCTCTCTCCATATCTCTTTCTCTCTCTCTCTCTCTCTCTCTCTCTATGTCTCTGTCTCACTCTATCTATTACACTAGGCGTACATATCTCGCATAGAAAAAGTAAAACAATTGAAGTGGATATTAAAACATTACTTTAGTTATGATGGATTGAGCCGATTATATGTCGATAAGTTGTCCGACTGCGGATCTGTATGTGCAAGGTTCAAATCCAATGCTTGCCCCGTCACTAACATGTTTTAGAGATAGGGAAGTAATGCTTAACTAGGTATTGATCGTTTTTAAAATTCCCTCGATACCAGAATGCTTGATAGCACTGTTGTGCACAACTAATAAATCTGCAGTAAATGTACAATACATTATCGCGCTACAAAAATAGATCTATGTTTTAAGATTAGAAATAAATTAGTAGATTTATGATGAAAGAAACAAAAGCTTCTCAATAGTACAATAGAAGTCTAAGTTGCATTTAAATTTAATGCCGCTTAAATCGATACATAGATCTGAATCTCAATGATTTAGTGGAAGTTGAGCTGAAGTGAGATAGAGATTCTCTGAAGCAGTCTTCGACAACCGGCCAATCCCAGAACGGATTTAGATCACCAATACATAAGCTATAGGATCGGGTAACTTAATTTGCTAACAATGTAACACTGAGCTATCAATCGGCAAAAAATAATTTTTCTATTCAAGAACCGCCCCCACTCAAGGCGCACCCCCACCTAAGGCGCACCATCCACCAAAGGGACACCCCCACCCAAAGTGCAATTCGACGACTAAATTGTCATTAAAACTAACTATGTAACTATGTCAGAGTAATCTCGAGTCTTTGTCCTTTCTTCCAAAGCTGTTAATTGAGTTAACTCATGTCCCGTGACGTCATTACTAATCATATCCGCAGTGACGTCATCGCTGGACTGACCTTGACCAAGTCCCCTCGTGCCGCACACGAGAGTCTGGAAGGTCATTCTGAAGGCGCGCCGCATCACAAAGTAGATGAAGAAGTTGACTGATGAGTTGAGTACCTCGAGAACCGTGCTGATCTCCGCCAGGAAGAACTCGAGGCTGGGACAGACCTGAGGCATGTAGTCGAAGATCATCTGGATGGCTCGGGCGGGTGTGAGACAGCAGATGAAGGCGACGATCACGACAATCATAACCAGCGTGATGTTCTGTTCGTGCCTTTCCTTGCCTTGAGCCTGACGCTGAGACTTACTGCGGCATAGTGTCCTTCTGCGCAGTTTCTGTTTCCGCCTGTAGGCGAAGATGAGACAGGAGTTGAAGACTGTGAGGAGGACGAGAGGAAGAAAGAAGCTGAAGATGTAGTAGAGGTAGTTGAAGTAGATCGTTCGATAGCCACTACTGAAGCCAAACTCTGTGAGGTTGATGTAGTGAATGGTTTTGTTTCCAACCTCCATTGTAGATATCTAAAATGTATCAGTCAATCAATTATTAATCAATCAATCAATCCATCAGTCAATCAATACATGTACCATTATAATATTGGTAAAATATTTATAAAATTGCATAGTAATTAAATTTACGTCTGTTTCCTCGTCCGTAAATTCTATTTTAGACATGCTCAATTGGAAATGGAACTCGGGTCTCCTGACGGATTAGAAAGTACGCTACAAAGCTGTAAAACTAATTAAGGTTAGAGACTTTCCAACTTGGATCCGAATCGCTGATGTTATCACTATGAGATAAGCGTGATATTAACTCGAATTTACAAAAACTGATAAACTTATCCATAAGACGTTCGGTCAATTTTACGAGTTCAACTCACGGTTCGAGTCGTTATCATTTATTAATGTTCAGGGTTCTAACTCTTTGGTGTTCGCCAAAATGCTGGGTCCAGCGTACATATTCCTATCCGCCGTTACATGATCAGAAGAATACATACCATCAACCAAAAACTCTAACCCACCAAAAATTAAGAAACAACAAAATAGGGTAAAATAAAACAAAAAGTTACAAACATAGCACAATCTGAAACAAAAATAACTTAAAACAGTAATGAAAGAAAAGAAAAGAAAAACGACACGCGAACAAATACTTTAAGACAATAAGTTGGTATATACAGTATATTTGCCAATCATAATTTTAATAAAACATTCTCAGTATATAAAACTTAAAGAGTGGTTTTACTCTTAGTTTATTTGGAGACATAAAAAATTCAGTGTCATAACTAAACTTAAACAATGCTGAATTAATATACTGTTTATTTACTAATCTATTCAATATTAATATGAAATGACTGCTTTACTTGCTCTCAATTTTAATCACTCGATACAAAGCTGGCAAAAAAAGCTAAAGATAACGTCAGTTTCCTCACTCGAAAGCGATGACAGTGACGGAGAGCTCAGGATTTGAACCCCGCACATACTGATCCGCGGTAGAGTACCTTAACGACATCGCCACTAGCTCCAGCCAAATAACAATTGCGATCATTTCAAGTAACTTAAAATTTTATTACAAACTATAATTTTTATCACTTATTATCAATTGTTATCAGATTTTATCACTTGGTATCACTCGTTATGTAACAAGTCCAGCATGAATCATCCGGATCTCTCGTCCGTAAAGTGGCAGATGAGAAGCGGAAATGGATAATTGGAGAGTTGGGCATGGGTCTAGAGTACACTGGCCAGGGAATGCGATCAAGAATGGTAGTTTATTAACTAGCCAGCTATTTTCATTATCAATAGGACGTCCCAGGAGCATACTTAGAGACAGCTTGAGCGCCGGATTTAGTTTCGTGCTAAAGCGATGAGTATTTTAGCATCTGGATATTTATTTAATGTTAACTGTTTCAAATTGCAAGCCACGCCACGATGTTTTGACTTAAATTGCATTACATCGATAAAGAATAATAGAAATTATAAAAATAAAGTGTAATAAATATCGGCTATCGCCATTCATTATCTACTATAAGTTAAAATGCATTGATTTTGATTTGAATCGACAAGAATTTGACATTCTCTGACTATAACTGGATTGTTTATTGAAAAAACTAAAGCATTAAACATAGTCAAATATCCTAAGCTACTATACATATACATGTATATTCTGCAATTTCTTCATAAAATATGTTTATATAAGAAAGTCTTCATCGGATATGACATTGCCCCGCCCTCTCTGCACTGCTCCGTCAAATTCCTCTTAAACGTGCGTAATTCGGACATATTTTAAGGATGACCCCTGTATATTTCATTATCAATGACTTTATGATGTTATCACCAAACGACAAAGCTGCATAAGAATTTCTTAATGACATTTTTTGTCAGCATCGTACGTATGATGCGTGTGTGTGTATATATATATATATGTATATATATATATATATATATATATATATATATATATATATATATATATATATAGTATATTATATATTTATTTATCTGATCTATGATATATATGTATATATATATATATATATATATATAATTCTATATATATATATATATATATATATATATATATATACATGTATATATATTTATATACACTGTGCTTTTTATAACTGATTCCCCAAATTGTTTTAACAATAAAGTCGTAAGAAGTTGACTGATGATCTTGAAATTTACAGCACTTATCCAGCAGCCAGTTCTACAAAACATAGATAAGTTTCGTTTTAATATCTTTAATAATGTGAAGTTATAGTTTTGTGAATAGGAATGGGGTCAGATAAGAAATTTCCAGTACAGGATTACGGGCTTGTTACATGCAGCTTAAAATTGTCTCTATAAAAATAATAGCGAACACGTCACAAAATTTCAGCTAATGCTATTTTGAAGAGCAATCACTTCTTTGCAAAATGACGTAGAATATGTGCTGATATGTTCTTAATTGACAAAGTTATTGAACTTTTAATGCATGCATTGTGTCTGGTTACAACTGCTATCACCGCAGCCACTGCAGCGGCGCCCCCTTCTTCGTTTATTCTCTTCATGCAGTGCATACATAAAAAGTTCAATAACTTTGGCAATTAAGAACATATCAGCACGTATGTTACGCCGTTTAGAAAAGAAATGATCGCTCTTCAAAATAGCATTAGCAGAAATTTTATATGGCGTGTTAGCTAGTATATTTATAGAGATAATCTACGCTAAATGTAACACGCCCTTAATCCTGTATAGGAAATTTCTTATCTGACCCCACTCATATTCGCGAAACTATAACCTTCACGTTATTTAAGATATTCGAACAAAATTGATAAATGTTTTGTAGAATTGGCTGCTGGTCAAGTGCTGTAAATTTCAAGAACATCGGTCAACTTCTTACGACTTTATTTTAAAACAATTTGGGGTATCAGTTATAAAAAAACACAGTGTATATATAAAGTCTATATAGACTTTATATATATATATATATATATATATATATATATATATATATATATATATACAGTATACATGTATGTATACTATTATATAATTCTATACTATTATATAGGCCTTACTCTAATTATATATTATATATATAATATATATTTTATTATATGTTATATATTATATACTATTTATTATATATTATATGTTACAAGTGATGGGCACTAAAGTATTTTAAAAATTAAAAAGTATTTCAAAAAGAAAATACTATTTAATTTTCTTTTTTCAAAATACTTTAAAAAAAAATTTTCACAAGTATTTTCAAAATACTTTTAACAATTATCTTGCAGTATTTTCGATATACTTTTCAAAATACTTTTAAAAATACTTTTCTTTAATTTTTGTGAAATTTAGTAGTAATGGAATTTTGTTCACCTAATCTGAAAATCCAAAATGAAAGAAATTTAATACTTATATCTAGGAACTTGTGTTTGTTCATGATAGTTTAGCAGGCACCGTGTTTGTCTATTTCTAATATATTTAAATTAAATAACATTCATCTTTAATTAACATTACATAATGTTAATTTATTTTTAATTAATTAATAATTATTATTATCTTAATTTAAATAAATTTGAAAGGCACGTGTCGCATCTATGTTAGTTTGATCTTAAGGTATTGAACTTTTGGTCAAACTATTGTTAATTTTTCCAAGTAGGCTACTATCAAATCTGTGGTTTATTTTCTTAGTTCGATTTTGTCACCAACAAATCAACTTAAATTTTCTGCATTTCTGATCCAGTCCATATTTTCTTCTGCATTGTTAAAGACCGTGAATATCGTTCTAAATTGAGTTACAAGATTCATTAGATTCGTTGATAGATCGACAGAGTGTCCTGGGTTCAAAGCCCAGGTCAGTCAGCGCGGGCAACCCACTCCACATGAGCATATATAGGCTCAACGTACATAACTCTGTACGTGCTCAGCCTAAATACTTCACTCTACTAACATAAATATTTTGACCGAATAGTATCTACCAATCGGTCGAATTTCATATCTAATTTAAAGAATCCCGGCCATACTCTTTCAATAGACACTAGTGACTCAGTCAACAGTCAAATGATGTCTAAACGACGAACGAGTGAGACATACGCTAAGAAGAAGACGAAGAAGAAGAAGACGAACAAGAAGAAGAAGAAGAAGATAGAGCGACAGAGTTGATTTTACTAAATGTCCAATATTTTAGTGAAACTCTTTTGTGAAAACCGCACAAGCACAAGTTAGATGAACGCGAAAACGCCTAATAAGCTACATGCTATAAGATCCAGGTTTTTGCTAGAGAAACATTTTCTAAATGTTCTGATCCAGTGCAATTGTTATTCTCACACAGCAAAGTGACAAATTGCTTAATGCATTAATCTGAGCATGAAAACAAAGCGGCGATGACTTTCCTCACGCGATAATGCAATAATAGCTCTGTGTTTCCTCTTAGCTTCTACGGAATTATGACTTGTTCTTACTATATGTACATGTTCAATTACATATAGACTATTTTGCTAACTTTGGGTCTGTGAAGTTTGAAAATTGATCAACGGAAAACTGTACCTGTGTCTTAGGAGCCCACTAGGTTACTATAGGTCTATATTGAGTGATAAGGACGAATAGTGATAAGGCATTTTTGTTCGTATGGTTACATTACATAACATAACTACATTAAAATAGATTAGACTAGATAATAAATTTTTTTTCCTCAAAGACACAAAATGCATAAACGTCATACAATGCATCAGCAATTCCTAAATCTAACGCGAAAATGCTGCCGTCACCTATGACAACATCGAAAACAATTGCGACAAATCCAAGCATATCGCACACGCTACAGAGCTTACTTTTACTTGCTTATTTTTGTTTTTATAATTTTTGTTATTTTTTCCTTCCCATGCATGGTTGTAATTCTTAGAATAACAAAAAGGGTTGAAAATCCTGTACAATACATGTGAATGTACAGTCCTCATAACTTATATTGCTCGTGCCGTATGTAATGTTAATTAGTTCAACTCTCACACTTCTTCTCTTCTTAAGAAACTACACTGGCGTCCAATTACTCAACGTATATAATCCAAGAGAGCTTACTTAGACATTGGTTTTCAGAGGATGATATTATGGTACACCATCCTATCTATCTGACTTCCCATTGAGCTATAGATTTTCTCGCAGTTTTCGCACCTCCAGTTAAAATGTTCTTACTTCACCTGAAATTTGATCTACCATTATCAGACATTCTTTCTTGTTCTCTGCTCCAACATTATGTAATTTTCAATTCTTGGGTAAGCTAAGGACCCACCTTTTTCAGTCATAGGTTAACATTCTGACCGACTGGCCTCGGATCATGAACTTGCAATGTTTTTTTATCTTTTTTTCTCTCGTGGTCCTTGTATAATCAGTCGTTATCGTGAGATGCTTTGGCGTCTGTTAACACAAATGTTTGTGTAGAGTCTGCAAAAGACGTCTCTGACATTGCCTTATAGCGAGGAACCAGACGTTAAATTCTTATTGGTTGATCTATTAATTGATTGATTTACATGTCGTCACAATTTCCAGTTACTCAACGTATAAAAGCCACGATGCAGGTAGCTTGCTTAGACCTTGGCATTCAAAGGTGTAATTTTAATAGCAATAGCAATTTAAAATTTTATCTTCGCGGCTACCTACAAACTTTTTGTTAGTAATTCTATCCTCTTGTAATACTGAAGGCTTCCGCGATTCTACATTTTTCTGCTCTACATATGTATCCCATCTTCTGCTATGTAATGTCCTAAATATCCGAAACTCTTTACCTGTTCTAACTTCGTACCGTCCATTTATATATAGAACCTTCCTCCTTTTATAGAATCTTCCTCCTTTTATATACCTTCCTCCTTTTATATAACCTTCCTCCTTTTATATAACCTTCCTCCTTTTATATAACCTTCCTCCTTTTATATAACCTTCCTCCTTTTATATAACCTTCCTCCTTTTCTAGACACTCTCATCACTTTAGTTTTCGTTACATTAATGTTATTCCATACTTTAATACAGTACAGTTCAGGCAATCCACAATTTTCTGTAAACCCATTTCGCTATTAGCAATCAAACCTTGATCATCGCAAAATCTTACATCATTCACAAGTTTATCTACAATTTGTATTCTTTCTTCAATGTTATCCATTGCTTCAATATATCCATCTTTATTTTCACCAAGAATATGGTAGCATAAGTACAATAAGTATACAATATAAAGCACAGAGTGACATCATGTTCAGCGAAATTGAACAAAGAGATAAAGTGTTCGAAACGAAATGAACATGACATATCACACATATGTACTCGAAAAGCGTGCAATAAAGAAATTAATTAATTAAATTCGAGAAAATTATAGTCAATAATCATTGCCTATTGAAATATTTCGTAAGTGTTCAAAATTTAAATATTAATCTAAGTTAATAGCGTCAGATATTGATGGTATCCATTGGCTATCAAAATTATATTATAAATTTCTAAAAGTTATCAATACATAGCTACTGGGTCTTAAAATCTTAGATTAATCAATGAATACAAAATTCCCATATTGAGAGAAATGAGCGTGAAATGTTTAAATATACGTGGTCCAAAAGTTTGAAACAATAGGTTACTAATTTTAGCCTTTGACTCTTTTGTCTTCTCTCTGATCTTGAATTTGGCCATCTCATTTTACGTTTCCCATTTTAGTATTCTATTAGATATTTAATACATTATTGTTACGACATTAAGTATGCTAACAGCAATGATTGTCAATTCGTATCAGTTTCATAAAGTCGCCGTAACCTTGTGCCAAGTTAATTTAAGTTTTTCGCCTGGAGGTAATATATGCAACGTGTATATTTAGAAGTTAATGGTTTCAGCCTACGCATTCTGGAACGCAGAAAACAAGTAGTTCTTATTTTGACAGCGCAGGATTCCGTGCAGGTATCTCTTCCAAGACCTTATGGCGTCTGAGATAAAATCAAATCTTCTCCGTATGATGATTTATTATGCGCCGTATCTGCTGCAGCCCATTGGACGCGTTGTAGTCCTTTGTTTTAAATCTGAAATCTTCCACAAATCAATTCCACTGCTTGCTCACATCGAAAAACCCTATTCGTATGTGATGATGCAGCAGCAGCTGATGTCACTCATATAATAATAACAATAATAATACCCTCCGACAATTTCTATAGCGGTGTTGTGGTCTGTGTCCGGTCTTCGAGACCGCTTTACAGGTTCCTGGAAAGTTATTATTGATCCTTTCTATGGTTGTTCATATCTTTATGATATGATAAATATCACATATCTAATGTATCTAATATATCTATTTATATCTAATCATATCTATATGTATATGTAATTAAATTATTAAATTATTAAATTATCGCTTAAACAGATTGATCTTCTATAACATGGCATACCTAGTATGCAAGTATGGCATATGCATTAGCATATTTTTCTTTAAATCACATCAGCCTTTGCTTATCTCTGAAGACTTTCATAGGCAGTTAAAGACCTGATTTTTCCATGTCCTATCTAGTGATCATGGTTTGTTAGTGATCGTCGGTTTGGATTTAGCTCAATAGTGATAGATGCCGTCAACGACGACTGAAGCGCTCTAACTAATTATTGCTTGTTGTTTGTTGTTGTTGAATATAGAGACATTCTAAAGGAGGCAATTAACAGTGACAGTTAAAACATAGTTAATTTAAAGCTAAATTTACTCAAATATTTTTGCTAAATCTAATTTTCGTTAACAAAATTTATTTGACGTTACAGTTTCATTAACGATGTCCATGGACTGAGATTTGCCATGAAGAGTAAGTTAACAAGGAGAAAGGGGACGATAGTAACAAAGGACAACAGAGAAATAAAAGCCACATTCAAATGTACATTATTTGAACATGTAGAACTTTCTCTCTGTTTTAGGAGAGGGTAGATGGCGTAACGTTTAGAGTGTTCGCCTTGGATGCAAGTGGACTGGGTTCAAAGTCTAAGTCAGTCGGCAGATGATGGATATCACCATGGGCCCATGAAATATTAATCTGGTCTCGGAGCTTTGCTGCCGATTGACGCTATCAATAACAGAAATTATTAACTATGGAAAGGATAGATAATAACCTGCCAGGAACCTGTTATTAACAGTGCAGTGCATATTGACATGTCCATGGTGTATAATTCTTCATCATAATTATAATTTCTATCCTTTGCTTTTCTCTTCCTATCAACACTGGAATAAGACATCAAATCATCCAGCATCCCACGCCTCGGTCTTCATCTAACCTTTTCTCTTCAATTCCTCTTTTAATTACATCTTAAGTAAACCATTCCCTCTCTGGACATGACCCATTCAGTTCTTCTTTCAATTCCTTATGATATATAAAAATTGTTAATTTATGCCAATCCTATTTAGAACTTTTTCGTTTGGAGTTTTGTCGATCACTTTTTGTATAGAACGTTGCTATGTAATATAATCATGTAGAACATTATCGGTGATGAAAACTCAAGCATTGCACAGACAAACGAAATCTTCGATAAGAAGAAAGAACTCTTAATAAAACCTATTACTAAAACCACAAAGATAAAAATTTGTAAACTTTTGTGTGCACCACACAACTTCTATACACGGATGCTTATGTAGAGTCTGCTTGAGACGTCCCTGACACTGATTTATGGCAAAGAACCGGACGTTAAATTCTTATTGATTGATTGATTGATTGATTGATTGATTGAAGCGTGTAAGTTAAGGTAAGAGAAAATAAGAACTCTAGGCGCATTTGAACTGTGATTGTAGAGAAAAATGTTTCAATTAAGTTGGACTCATACAGCAACAAATGAGTAAGTTCTAGAGAAAGTTTGAATAGTTTTACACCACTAAATGCGATAACAAATAAAAAGAGCTGGTCATAGTACGTAGCGAAATGAGTGAAGGGTCGCTAAAATATGTAGCATGGGCAAAAATGCAATAGAATGTGGATAGCGGAAGACTTAGAAAAGGGATGTTAGATGCTTTAAAAACAAATTCTTAAGTCGAAATGAACAGAGACAGAGTGTAGAGTTAGTTAGACGAGTTGCGCCTAAATGGTACGGACCTGCCGTTAGGATGTACATTACTGAATTCAGCTAAGAAGATAAATATTATGCTAAAAGCCGCCGAGAATTTATAAATTTATAATACTGAAAAAGAAATTAAAAACTTTAAATAATAATTCGAGTAATATGATTAGAGTTAAAGCAGAATTTTAGACATTGGCCTATAGCAATTTTTATAATCCCATTCTAGAAGTTCAAGCTAATGGAGTGGGCCAAAGAACGGATGTGCCGCAGTAAATCGTAGATAATTTGTTGCACATGCGGAGAAACATAAATCCTTCGCGAGTTTAACTGCTTCATAAAGCCACTTTCAACTTCCGCAAAACTCTCTAAATTATTTCATCGATGATGGCTCTTGAAATATACTGCAGCAATTACTGACTGCTCCTATGCGCTGTTCAGGTCACAAATATCATATTCACTGGATCGTCATCTTCCAATGCAGTGTTTTTCAAAACGGGGTTTAAAAAGGTCGTAAAGCTAATGTTAATGCCAGTTTCCTTACTCGAAAGCGATGTCAGTGACGGGCGAGCTCAGGATTTGAACCCCGCACATACTGATCCGCTGTCGAATATCTTACTGGGAGCGCCACTGGTTCCAGCCTCCAGTGATTTAGCGCACTGATGGTGACTGCGCATCACAACCGAAGTTAAGTAACGTCGGGCTAAGTTGTACAGTGAATGGGCAACCACTTTGGATGACCGATTGTCGTCAGTTTTGAAAAAGAAATGGTTCGATATAGCCCATTGTGTTGATGATATGGGAGTTAAGAAATCAACCAAGATAAGAGCGAAAACAAAAAAAACTGGTAAAGCTACTGTTAAATACAGTTTCCTCACTCGATAGCGGTGTCAGTGACGGCAAGCCCAGGATTTGAACCCCTTATATACCGATCCGCGGTCAAGTATCTTACCGATATCGCCACTGGCAAAGCAAAGATACAATAAAAACTTGTCAATATACCCTTCAAATATACATTGAATCAATAGAAATGCATTCCAAAGGCTAGTAGCTGTGCGCAAGCGAAAGTGTTATGATACTTCTAGATGAAGTGTTAAGCAAAAACCGGCTAGAAATCATAATTGATTCAGGAAGTAACCTTAACATGTACGGAATCTAAACCAAATCGTTGCTACATTAATAAGATGATCACCACTTATCAGCAAATGGCTTTATAGATTAAACAACTTCTCCATTCGCCGGACGCACACTTCAAAACGTATCTAGCCTACATACTCAGAAATAACGATTGAGTCTATCAGAGTTGTAGGGGCCTAGTCCACGGCAATGGTAACCAATGTAACGCTGGCTGATCTCGTGGCTAATGTGGTAACCAAGGTAACGCTACATGGTCCCGTGGCTAATGTTGTTACCAATGTACATGTAACGCTACCTGGTCCCGTGGCTAATGTGGTTGCCAATGTAACGCTATCTGGTCCCGTGGCTAATGTGGTAACCAAGGTACCGCTACCTGGTCCCGTGGCTAATGTGGTTACCAAGGTAACGCTACCTGGTCCTGTGGCTAATGTAGTTACCAATGTAACGCTAACTGGTCCCGTAGTTAATGTGGTTACCAAGGCATCGCTACCTGGTCCCGTGGCTAATGTGGTTACCAAGGTAACGCTACCTGGTCCTGTGGCTAATGTGGTTACCAATGTAACGCTAACTGGTCCCGTGGTTAATGTGGTTACCAAGGTAACGCTTTCTGGTCCTGTGCCTGAAAGGACTATTAAGGTGGCGCTATTTGGTCCAATATTGAATTTGTCACCAAGGTAACTATTGAATGCCCTGCTGCTGTTACAGTTACTATGATAAACCTAGAGGTCATACGATTGAAATGGTTGCCATAGTAAGGCCTTTGTATATTAAATGGTTACCAAGTCAATGCTGGTACTTCGGTTAATATCTTAGATTTCACTGTCTCTAATAAGACAGTTTATCGGTAAGTCATACTACTTACAGATAACACGTATACCGTCAATTAATTGATAGTCATACTAGAAATCAATAAATTACACAACTAGTAGTGAATCAGATTTATGTTTTCAGTTATTTAAACGTCCAAAACATAACTCATAAATATATGGTTTCTATTGCAACCTGGCCGAAGATAAGTATTCCAGTCTTATGTTATTCTAGGGTAGATCTTGATTGAGGAGTAGAAAAGGAAGACAGAGAGAACCGCTTTGAGCTATTCGAGGGGCACAATACAGTATGCATGTAAACATTGTTCATAAACACTTTATATGACGAGACAACAACAGTGCTAAATAATTTTAATATAATTTCAAGATCCATAATGATAACGATGTCCGAATTAAAAGTAAAGTAAACACGCATTATAGTGAAATGATCAACTATGTTGATATTTATCTCTTTTTAATATCACATGTTTAAACCGTTAGGCAATTTATTCCATTTTCCGTTTAACCAGGCCAGTGAATTTCCGAGATTTACTCTAGATCAGCGCGGCTGGGATTCGAACCCACCAAGGTTCAATTCACCTCAGGATCTGTCATTTAAAAATTTCATGACGTTACCCCTAGGCTATTGAGGCATTCAATTAATAGAAAGGGCAGCAGCAACAATTCATATTAACATGGATAGGTATATGTAGTTTGACAGTTTGTAGAGAAAGCACAAGTCAACTTATTACAAATTACGACATCATTACAGAATTGTGTCAAAAATATATAGAAATATTCGGGTAAAAGTCCTGACAATTTTAAAACAATATTAAATAGAATTTTTATTTACAAAAGCTCACATTACGCTCTCAGTTTATTCTTTTTAGTCATCTTTTTCTTCTTTTTATTCCTAGTGGCCTGACTAATAGCAGGTCCCAAGTATATTGTCCCACTGACAGTTCGCTTTCAGGCAAATGAGCACATTATCGAGATGACCAAACTTTAGTACAATAATATAGCTTGTCTTTACGAGAGCTTACGTCACAATTACATGTAAAATAAATCTCTCTTAATTTAAATTAAATATCTCATATAGCTTCCCGTTTGCTTTCTCAACTACTATTTGTCACCATAATTTATAGAACACGCTCATATCGTATTGATCCATTTTGATGTAATCCATGCAGAAGCTGCATTCACAGTCGTGTATCAATTTATTGAGTCATCACAGGGAAACTGTAAACTTGTAAATATTCATACAGTCACTTTGCTTCCGTGGCCAGCGGTATCGTAGAATATTAATCGACCTATTGATAAGAACCTAAAGCGACATACTGATCAACCGGAAATACTCGTATAATAGATATGCTAAATCGTATTCTCTTGGTTTCGTCTTAAAGAAATTCGAACTGTGCAGTGCCTGAGGTGTCTCAGTGCAAACTTGATCGATAAATTTTACGGTAATAATATGGAATACATTTTCTTTTTACCTTCACCGTTAGTAAATCAGTTAGTCAGTCAGCCAGTCAATGGTCAATAATTCATCAATTTTAATGAATCAGTCAGTCAACATCCAATCATTCAGTCTATCAGTCTAGTAATCAATCATTCAACATTCATTTTCATTCGCTCTATCAGTCTTTCAATCAGTCAGTCAACATTCATTCATTCAGTTAATCAGGCCATCAATCAGTCAGTCAACATTCATTCATTCAGTTAATCAGGCCATCAATCAGTCAGTCAACATTCATTCATTCATTCAGTCTATCCATCCTTCAATCAGTCAGTCACCATTCATTCATTCAGTCTGTCAATCTTTCAATCAGTCAGTCAGCATTCATTCATTCAGTCTATCAATCTATTAGTCAGTCACTAAGTTTTAACCAGAGGATCAGTTAGTCTGTCAGTTGGTAATTCTAGCAGTCAATCAGTGTGACTGTCAAAATATCAAAAAGGTTGCTATTAAATAAATTTAAGACTAATTAACAAATGTAAATATAAACTATTCAGCGTGGAACTGTAGATTTGAATTGATGTATCAATTGTAAAATGAGTCCCGTCAACTTAATCATTTACTGCTTAGCTACAGAAATCTATGGATCTAAGGCAACAGTAGTAATAAATGAATAGCAGTAACTCGTTTGTGTTGCTCCAGATGACAAAACATAACATAACAACAAATAAAGTGCTACAGTCATCAAAGGAAACATCGAGCACTATTGAGTCAAAATCAAAAAAGCTTGATAGACTCAAGATACAAATTCCTACTCGCAGTCTACTTTCTAGGACAGTGAGAGCACTCCATTGACCAAGTATTTGATTGCATAACAAAGTAACTGCCAAACTTTAATAAGCCTTAATCCTGAGAAAGTATGGTTTATGGGTTGATTTCCCATGATTGCTCTCTGATTTTATCTTAGTCGCCTTTTACCATAAATGCAACTTACGACTGGTCTTTACTGTTATGGTTCGGATACATCACGTGAAAAATAGTGGGCGCCAAACACCTGATAAACATTGCTACCGTGTCGAGTGTGAGACAGTCTGCACGAGACCGGTAGAATATCGGTTAAGCTTCCGCCTCTGTACCCTGCTCTATAGGGTTCAAATCCAGTGCTCTCCCGTCGCTGATACGCTTAAGAGGCAGGAATGTGTTGCTAAACTTAGCATGGGACTTTTTGTTTCGAACTGGTACTGACAATTTAGCCGAAGTTAGACCAAAATTAAGCTTTTAACTATATAGATTTCTGTAATATATCTCAATATTGGAGTATACTGCATTGCAAGTTAGTGAATAATGTACTGAAAGTTAGAGGATAGGCCTACTGCACTGAAAGTCGCGAAATTTGAGAAAAAAATTATTTTAGAAATTATAGTCATGTAAATACTGGCATCCAAATGGAGTCATCTAAATACTGGAAGCAATATCATGGGTAGTCAATTGGTCCGTCAGTGAACAATGGTCGTCCTTTGGTCTGTTATTCAATTAGTGAATCAATTAATCAATCAATCGTGACAAATTTGGCATTAGCTAAATTACAATTAATTCATTTATTCTATCAGATATTTGATCGAGGATCAGTATATACGGGGTTCACATCCTGGGATCCCCAGTCACTGAAATAGCTTTCGAGTGATAAAACTGATGTCAACAGCGGCTTTAATTTTACTTTTTTTTCAAAAATCCCCGAATCAGTCAGTTAATCCTTCAACAAATTAAAACAGCCGTAAAGCTGATGTTAACGTCAGTTGGTCTCTTGGAAGCGATATCAGTAACCAACGAACCAAAGAGTTGAACATCAGTGAAGTAAATAATATTAGTGGAGTAAATATCATTAAAACAGAGTGCTCATATATTCACGTTAACATACTGCAGTTGTAACATACAGTATTATTTTCATTGCATGGGATGGATGTCTTTTAACATGGTAGCTTACATACAAATCCGTTTCAGGTTTGTATGTAAGCTGAGAGGCAGATAGACAGGCGAATAGAGAGAGAGAGAAAAAAATATAAAGAAAGAAAGAGAGTGAGAGAGAGAGTCCATTCCGCTAATTGGCAATCACTTTTATACGTAAATCAATAATCAAGCGTCAATAGCTTATCAGACGGAGAGAGACTCTATCGAATCCGCTGCCAGAGTACCGTAAAAACATAGAAAAACTTAAAATTGAAGAAGTAGCAGATTTCGCTAAAGTACGTCAATATCTCAATGTTATATTATTTCAGTGTTTTCAATATGCGCTCCTTGCTTGTTCTCGATTATGATATATATATATATATATAAATATATATATATATATATATATATATATATATGTGTTTATTCAACAACCTCAGTGTAAAGTCGCATACATACAAAGTGTACAAAAAGAGAAATAAAAGTACAAGCTTGCAACAAATATAATCAATGATGCAATTAAATAAAACAAGCCCAATACCATTCGATCGGTCCCTAGGATATCATTAATTGTTAGTATTAGTATTGTCAAATTTTACGAATGCTGTTCAGTATATATCGGCGTAAAAAGCTAGTGTTAACGTCAGTTTACTCACTCGAAAGCGATGTCAGTGACGGGAGAGCCCAGGATTTGAACCTTGCACATAAGGATACGCGGTCGATTATCTTAACGACATCTCCATTGGCTCCAGCCAGTATCAGCATATTCCAGAGCTGGCTCGTCATTGACATGCTCTTGAGATAGGAAACTGCCGTTAAACTTGGCTCAGCCGATTAGTTATCGCGCATTGCATAAATTTGTCGTGCGGTAGCATTGTCCGAATGACCACATGCACGAAGCGATAAATACCCCATATATCACTCCTACAAATAACTTTTTGCACAACTCAATTTTTCTGCTCTCAACTAATCGATCATGAGGACTTAGTCCTTTCAGTGGTTGACACAGTGTGGCCGGGTATATTTATTGGAGACCGTAAAACTGGATAAAACTGCCTGAGGCTTAAAAGTGCAAGTCGGTAACGTCGGGATTTGTCGATAGAAACCAGAGGGTGGAACAAGCGGGCCTTAATCCGCTAAAAAGCTTTTAAAGCTCCGCACCTGTTGACCTGCTCGAATTACTCTTAGCTGCCGATATAGCGCCGGTCTTGGGGTAAAAAAAGAAACGGCCCTGTGGTGAAATAAATTGATGATTGCAATAAAGAGAAAGGAGGAAAGGATCTGCTTAGAATGAAAAGTGTTGATATTTCTTTATTGACATTTCTTTCGAGTTGGAAATCCGACGCTAAATCTTCGTCGTGAGAGAGGAAATGTCCCATGGCATGAGAGCAAGAGTCACGCACTATGTGATATAAATAGATGGGATGCCTTTCACTGGCTATGCTTACAAGGACACACTCTCTGAACTGGGTACCAAGAGCTGAAAAAACCCCTGTGTCTCCCCCAAACTGAGGGCACCTAATTTATCTGCCTCAACACTGAAACATTATAATATTATCGGCGTTGCGGTGATATAAGCTGTGAATGAAACCTTTGAGGTGAAATAACAGCGTGTGAAGGAAACGGCACGTGCTACGAAACGGTATTCACCTCTACACCTGTGTATGTGCTATGGTATGATATTCGCTCTACACCTGTGTATGTGCTATGATATGATATTCACCTCAACACTTGTGTATGTGCTATGATATGATATTCACTCTACACCTGTGTATGTGCTATGATATGATATTCACCTCAACACTGGTGTATATGCTATGATATGATATTCACTCTACACCTATGTATGTGCTATGATATGATATTCACCTCAACACTTGTGTATATGCTATGATATGATATTCACTCTACACCTATGTATGTGCTATGATATGATATTCACCTCAACACTTGTGTATGTGCTATAATATTATATTCACCTCTACACCAGTGTATGTGCCATGATATGATATTCACCTCGACACTTGTGTATATGCTATGATATGATATTCACCTCGACACTTGTGTATATGCTATGATATGATATCAACCTCAACACTTGTGTATATGCTATGATATGATATTCGATGTACCGCAATGTACAGACATGGGATTTGTAACAATGGCAGTTCAGTGGTTGATGGACTATTGCATAATCACTAAAAATGATTTGCTAGCCAGTTGCTTGAGAAAAATATGGCTTCTGTATTGGATTAGCTTTTTTCTTCAGTATTCAACTGGTAAAAAAGAGCTAATTTTAACGTTAGTTTCCTAACTCGAAAGCAATGTCAGTGACGGGCGGCGAGCCCAGGATTTGAACCCCGCACATACTGATCCGCGGTCGAATATCTTACCGATTAATTAGCTCTATTAATTAGCTTTTGCTCATTCGCTGCTTACGATACGTGCAGTTTACAGTTGGTCTACTCTTCGGAGGCCCGGACGCAACACAAACTATTGGTGTTTCATTGAATGAAACATTGAACGAAACATTCTAATCAATGATTCATCCTACTTAACTCCCGTTTAATTAATCATTTATTATATTATTGTCTAAATTAGTATATCGTTTTTACAATGTTACTGGTGAAATTTGATTGGCTTAATTTGAACGCTATATAGACACAGTTTAGCTACTACCTGAGTAGAAAGGTAAATCGTTACATGCATTTAACGCAAGAATCAGGAGAAGAAGGAAGTCTACCTTTAGGAAGTATGTAATAAAAGTTTGCGATATCTGGCGACGACTTAAGTCAAACTATATTTTTCTCTACAATTTACGGTTCATAGCTTTTAGATTCTGGAAGCAATTACGTTATAAAAATCAAATCTGTAGATACATGTAGAACAGTTCACTTCAAACAAAATTTAAAATCAAATATAAGCCAAATCTCTCTCTGATGTTCTGCCAATTGGCAGGTCCAAGGTATATTTTCATACTCAAAGTCGGTTTCAGACTCTATAAAGAGCACTTCCAAAGATACACAAGTTAATTACCTCAAAAAAGGGTAGTCTATGCCTTATCCTTACTGTCTGTCGATTTATTTTATACATTATAAATCGACTGATTTGCGAAATCTGGCAAATATTTATCGGTTTACACGAGAAACATAAAATTTTATAATTATTTTAAGTTTGACAATTAACAGTAATTAGCTAAGTAACAATTAATTATTTACATCTACTTCTAAGGCTTCCATACGTTTACTTGCTCGACTAGATATATAATCATTTAGCAGTCGTATTAGGAGACTCAAAAATATAAAATTCATTACAGTTTTAACACGATTCACATTCATATTTCTATTCTGTATTCATGCAACTAACAAAACTTAGCGCGTAACCATATGGATACTCAAAATGCACAAATGTGAGAGTTAGGAAAATGAATTCCCTAGCTTGTCTATCATAATAGCATTTCAATTTCCTTGCAAAAACCGAAATTGCAGCAAAAACACTAAACGTTTATGAATTAGAAGTGTTGACAGCTTACCTGCTGCTTTAATCATACACACTTTTAGAGGAACAATATGATACTTAATCAATACCGCTAAATTTAGCGTTTACGTATTTATTTAATTTTGCAATTGGGCTCAACACTAATTTGTTGACGGCGTTCAGAGTCTATTTACTCGAAAAGTTGTGCAAACGTTTTTTAAACTTCTTAAATTAAGACAAATTGCATCAACCACAATCACATACGATGTTGTTCGTCTGCATTCAATGATTCTTTCAAATGATGCTAACGAAAGTTTAATTGAGAAAAACAGGAGACAAAGTCAAAATATATCTCTGAAAACTTTCATCAAATCATGCCATTTATTGGGCAAAAATTTAAACAAGAGAATTCTTTAAACTCTTAAACATCTTTTTTTTGTTTCCAAAACTTAAGATTATAAACCCATCAAACCAATCAATCATTAGCAAGTAAGATTTTATATATAAAAGATAGTGCAATATAGTACAACCCGCTTATAATACAGTTACTAAAATGACTAATTTATTTACTAGTACATTGATTCTTTTCTATATCAATAACTATTAGTAATAATATTAATAGTGGGCTGTCAAATAGATAGGATTTATTTATCCTCGTTGATGACCTGTTTGTATGTGTACTTCTGTATTTCATACTTTGATGATAATGTCATTAAACATAGTAGTTAATTAAACAATTAATTAAACATAGTATTAATTACGGACAGTTTATTAAGTTTTTAAACAGAAATTGCAATCAGATAACCAACCTGAGCTTCAAAGTACCTCGGTAGGTTATAGACCACGGAAGCGAAGATGAGCACGATAATGGACCTCTTGATCACCTTGTAACTGCAGAACTTGTGAACGTCGTAGGGCAGACACACGAACACAAATCTGCACTCAGCGATGAGCACGGTCAGCCAGATGGTTGCTGTCTGCCCGATGAAGAGCAGCGGGTATACGTAGAGCCGAATGTAGAGCCAGGAGTGATGGAGGTCGCGATCCACGCCCGAGTAGGCGAATAGATAGTCGAGAGAATGTGTGATAAGCCATGTGAGGAGGAAGAAACAATCAGCGAATGCCATCGCACGCAGAAGCAACGACACCACTGGAGTAGTTTCTCGATCTCTTCCAATGATAATGATGGACATGATGTTAGCGACGATACCGATGACGGAACATCCACCGGCGCAGATGAAATGGATGTAGAAGTGCGCCACAAGACTGCAGTCTGAGGTTAGATCATGGAGAGGGCCTGTGAAGTTAGCGATGACGTCGAGAAGGGTTGAGCCAATAGTCGCGTCAGCTGAATCCCTGTGGACTATGTCGGTCTGGTTGAGTAAGTACATGATGAAATGCTGTGCTTAAAATAGTGACGCTACAGTATTGTAGTCTTATGTCACACTAGGGCCTGCCCTATATCTGATGTCACACTAGGGCCGCCCTTTATATGATGTCACACTAGGGCCTGCCCTTAATCTGAAGCAACCCTGGGGCCTGCCTTTATCTGAGGTAGCACTAATCTTTGCCCTTGAGGTGATGCAACATTGACGTAATAGTAATCTAACTATAGCGTGGCATTATTAATCCGTTTGAAGTTTCACAAAGTCAAAACTGTAACAAGATGGCTCAAATATAGGAAAACCTATGGATTTGAAATTACTGTAGCATTCTAAATTGAAATCATCATAATAATAATTATCATCATCATCTTCCTTTGAATCACAGTTTAACTTGGAACGGGATAAACTTTTCCATTCGTTTTAGAAAATTTTGTAGTAATTACTGAAGCCTATACGCTCACCAACCAAATTCCCTTTCTGACGTTGGTTTTGATCTTAGTGCGTTGTAGCCTATAGCGACAAGTGCTGTGTACGATTGGTCTATTCTTCAGAAACCCGGACACAACACGGGTAAGCATTCTAAATTAAGAATGTTCTATTATTAGGATTAGAGCAAGAGGTGAAAAGTGATAGGTATCGTTACATATTTGCACTATTTGCGTGTAACAGTACCATTAAATATTAACATTGTTATTGGGGGAATCTAATATCCTCTGGAATATAAGAGTCAATAATTATGTTAGTATTATTCGACAGAAAGCTCATACAATATTTCCACCAGACATGCACATTGACTAAACATTTATATCTGACTAACGCAGTGCACATTAAAATGAAGAGAAGTGATCCTGCCAGTTTCTTAAATTGTTAATAAGAAAATTTATAAGGCGTTCAAATACGGATAAAAAATAAATTGTATTTGGAGGATAACGGTAGAAAGAATTTTCTTTATGAGCAGCAGCAATTAAGCCACAAGCCATCATGAGCAACAGAAATTTAAGCTACAAGGCATTATGAGCAGCAACTATTAAGCTACAAGGCATTATTAGCAGCAGCTGTGAAGCTACAAGACATTATGAGCAGCAGTTATTAAACTACAAGCCTTCATGAGTAGCAGCTGTTAAGCTACAAGCCTTTATGAGCAGCACTAATTGAGATAGAAGTCTTTTTGAGAAGTAAAATTTGTCTGAGTACAGAAAATAAAAGAACTATCGAAAAAAATATCAAAAAAATATCATAGTAAGCCACTATGGAATAGGTCCACTAAGAGATGTGCCATTTTATTAGATATTAACCTGCCTCGTGTTTTGTCCGGTCTGGCCACTAAGAATTGACCAACCGTAAACTGCACCTGTCGTAAGAGGCGATTAAGCATGAACTGAGGAAGGCAACGAGGAACCGCCCCAGAAGCCATATTTTTTCAACCGCATTAAGCTTTGAGTAAGCATAGATTTTTTAAAGAGATTATACTTGCTAATCGATGTTCATTATGGAGCGCAAAAGAGGAATATGAGTAAATATATGAGTAGATATATGCGCCTTGGACCGGGTAGTTGATAGAATACCATATAGAGAGAGAACTCTAATTGAGCAATGCCCAGCATATGAAGCTATTGGTCTACTCGATTATAATTATTTGTAGCCGAGGCTGAGAGCAATAACAATAACAACGATTACATTGCTACAGTCGTTATTTACTATATTTATTTATTTATTGCTTTATTTCAGGCGAAATAACCCATATATGAATCTTGCAAAAAAAACAACGCAACAAAAACCAGAATAACAAATAGGCTGCGCATAGATTGAGCTATAAGACAATTACTTATAGATTAGGCATACAAAGCTATAATAAGCTCAGTACATCAAAACACTTAACTAGCATATTAGCATTATCCAGCAAGCACATTCTAAACTTTAATCTGTAATTAGAAAGGATAGTATCAAAACTAGGCAGTCCAGTTTCTAGCAGCGCGAGGGTTAGGCTGCTGTAACTTTTGTATCCAAAAAATATTTTAATACATTTATTATAGCAAGATCGAAACTTCTCTATTGAACTCATTATAAACGACGACCATAGTGCCACATCATAGAAGCACATACAATAGGATTTGAACCGGACCTTCTTTACATTAACAGAGCAATAAGCAAATCTACGCTTTAATATATTCGTACGCATAAACATACCACGTATTTCACGCTGTATATCATTATTATCACGACCATAATTGGTTATAATATGACCTAAATATTTAAACTGCGTTACATAATTAATATTAGACAACGTTATTGACAACGTCACATCCACCACTGTTAGATCAAATCAAAACCGATGAGTTAAATGCAAAATTGTCCAAAAACGGTGTATCCAAATTAAGGAAACCAAATTCAAATATATAGGGATTTTAAAAAAAGATGGTTTACGTATTGGGCGCAAAATCATGGACACTTAGTGGATAAGTGACATCGAAAATGTAGATATTTAACTGCCTGTGGAATTGTTTAAGGGAGAGCAAAGGCCGATGTGATTGACAGTTGTCTACGTTACATGCGCAACATATCCAGTGGCGTATATGAAATAAAAGAGAAAGTAGAAACAGAGTACTACCAAAAAACAATTTATGATGGAGCTAATGGAACGGTTAATAACCAACAGGCTGGGAATATGAGTAACGGTTTAGTTGTCTTTACTTTGCGTTCTCTCTCTCTCTCTCTCTCTCTCTCTCTCTCTCTTTCGCTATTTGTATTCCCTATTCCCTTTAATTCGTTTGAATTACAAAATAAATAAGTTATAGCAAAACAAAGAAAGTCTCTACATAAACTCTTTCACTAGTTCTCATTCCTTTCTTTCTAATATTTTCATTATTTCTCTCTCGCTCTCGCTCTCTCTCTCTCTTCTCTCTATCTCTGTCTATTTCTCTCTGTCTCGTATCTATCTCTCTATTTCAGTGTTCTGAAGGACCTGTTAGTCCATGACACCTCTTAATTCCACTATCCTCTGATGAAGCCTTGCCTCTGTGCGCTATCCCCGTTTTATATTTGAACAAGGGTCCTACAGATTTCTTCTGAAAAAAGCTGGTCAAAGGCTAAAGTATAGTCAAAATATACTTTTATTTCTCTCAGGCGTTTTAAGAGGAGATAGCCATGGTTTTGAACCATAAATCAGCTGATCCGCTGCCTGACAACTAATCGATATGAAACCCGCTAGTGATTTATCCGATGGAAGATACAAATCATACATTCCGTACAAGGCTAGATCACACATCTCACTGAGCACACCGTAGATCAGCGCGGCCGATAAGACATTCCTACAATTACATTTTTATGTACCTGCTCACTATATTATTGACTGAGCCATTTTCGTGATCGGATAGATCCCAGATTACGAATGAGAGGATTGCTTGGCTTGGTGGTCACTGGGGAGAGGAAATAAACATTAAACACGTCTTTAGCATATGACTCTACAAAAGCCTTACCGAAGACATAGACTCATGTGTCGTGCTTTAGTATTTGGCAGTAATCATAATTAGTAATTTTATTAGTAATTATTACTACTTATTATTAATTATTATGCTTTAGTATTTTATCAGTAACTGGTTTCATGGTTCATTAGAAACACCTAGAAGATTTGTTTTTGAGGCTTCCCTTTTGATTGTATTTTCTACTTTGACCTAACGACTTTCATACAGGTGATCAATAGCCTGCTTCATCGCAGAAACGATTTGACGTTGAACGGGTTTGATAACTGGAATTGGAGGACTTGGTGCTAAAGTTGTATATCCTCGCTGTACCAACACTTCAGAAAAAGTTCATGACAATCATATAGGCCTAACTATTTTATTGTATCAGTTGGATGCCCAAGCGAAATTTATATCATGCTTGCTTTAAAAGCAGAAGGTCATCCGTTCAAATCATAATCGGGCAGTCTCTGCTAGTATCCATCTGATTCGAAAACGGACGTTTCCGAATCAGAGGGATAGTTAAACAATCTTTAACAGTTAAAACATAACATTTTTAACTATTTTAACATTTTTAAAGATTGCAAAATTAGGCCCTACCAAGTTAAACAAACTATCAAGCCACGCTAAGCTAATTTGAAATCTGGTGTTCAGTGGTGGTAGTAGTAGATATGTATGTATGTTGACGTAACATCCGATAGTGGCTCAGAAATGACTCTAGGGACCTCAAGATGGAGCCACAACATCGTCATCATCATCTTCCGATGAATCCCAATTTAACTAGGGTCGGGATACCAATAGACTGTCTCAAATCCTCTCTGTCTTACACCCTTCCTCTGTCAATCCTATATTTGAGACTTTTCCATTCGTTTAAATTTTTGTATCAATTTCTGGAGCCTAGGCGCTCACCAACCGAATTCCCTATCTGACTCTGGATTAGATCTTAGTATTTCTGTCGTCTTCTACGACACGTGCAGTCACCGGTTGGTCTATTCTTCAAACAGCCCGGACACCATACGGGGAAGAGATGGAGCCATAACTATTGTGAAAATTGGTAAATTAATATTTATATATCATATGATGTATTAAAAAGATGTATACTCTAGCTTTTAATAACGATTGAACAACTTGCAAACTTTAATTTATCACCACAACTTCCTAAGTATTGATTCATTGATGATTTATCGTCCTAGACTTTAACATTAACTAACAATCTGACACGTCATAAGAGACATTGTTAAGTAGCTGTTAACAAATCGCACATTATTCTTAACATTTTAAGATTAACTAACAGATATTGTTACATAGCTGTAACATCGCACGTTTTAACATTAACTGTTAATCGCTCACGTTAGAGCTGTATTCGTACATCATGCCTGCTCGAACTATTCGTACTGTTCTAATTTATGTTTAGAACTGGAGTGAGAGTCCGAGCTGAAGCAAAGCTGGACGTATACAGATCCGGTACACTTAACTATCGCTTCCGCTCCCAGTAACGAGCCGTCGTAATCATGTGGTCACCGTAGTGTAGTAGTACATGAGAAAAAGAGAGAGGGAGTGAGACAGACATACAGACAGACAGAGAGAGAGAGAGAGGGATGGAGAGAGAGAGAGAGAGAGCGAGAGAGAGAAAGAGACAGAGAGAGAGACAAAGAGAGACAGAGAGAGACAGAGAGA
>CAJHZI010000703.1:477500-526373 GCA_905160935.1 Enchytraeus crypticus | reverse complement strand
GTAGTGCAAGTGTGGAAAGTTGCAAGTGTGGAAGGATGGAAGGCTACAAGGGTATAAGACTACAAGGGTGCAAAGGTACATGGGTGATTGTGCCGTATGGTGAATGGAATTGTATATATTACATTGAAAATGATTGCCATCTATTGAAAGCATTTTATTTGGCATTTAATGCAATTGCTTATGCTTCGCACTAGTGGACGTGAGGAAAGGTGCAAGGGTGGAAGAATGGCAGAGTACAAGGGTATAAGAGTACATGGGTTGCACAAGGTGCAAGTGTGCTTATGTCGTCTGGTGAATGGAATTATATATTATATTGATTATGATTGCCGTCTATTGAAAGCATTTCATTTGGCACTTAGTGCAAATGGTTATTGGTTATAATATTAAAATTATTATTATTTTTATTTTAAAATTATTATTATATATATATATATGTATATATACCTTTATATTTTATAATATATATATATTATATTATATATATATTATAATATATTATAATATATATTGTGTTATTGATACAATACAATACAATACAGTAAAATGCGCCATTTTATGGCGTAATTCAGATAGACAAGTCTCCCTGGAATATCTTAATTTTAGGATTTTGTTCCGTAGTATTTTGATACGCTGGAAAGAACCACGCATCATATTTCAGTAGCAGGATTTTATGTAGTGCTGCAGGGGTCACCATCCTCATTTCAATTTTACATGCTTTCAAAATATTTATTTAGCTAACGTTAGGGACGTGGGAGGTCATATATACAAATTAATCTATATCTATATATATATTATATATATATATTATATATATATATATATATATTTATAGTAGTGCCAGTGTGGAAATTGCAAGTGTGGAAGGATGGAAGGTTCAAGGTATAAGACTACAGGTTGCCAAGTTACTGGGTGGATTCTGCCGTTGGTGAATGGAATTGTATATTACATTGAAAATCTTTTGGCCATCTATTGAAAGCATTTTAATTGGGCAGTAGTGGAAGTGTGGTTCGGTGCGGGTGGAAGGATGGAAGGGTACAAGAGTAGAAGAGTACAAGGGTGAAAAGGTGCATGGGTGATTCTGCCATATGGTGAATGGAATTGTATATATTACATTGAAAGTGATTGCCATCTATTGAAAGCATTTTATTTGGCATATAATGCAATTCCTTATGCTTCGCACTAGTGGACGTGAGGAAAGGTGCAAGGGTGGAAGAATGGAAGGGTACAAGGGTATAAGAGTACAAGGGTTGCACAAGGTGCAAGTGTGCTTATGTCGTCTGGTGAATGGAATTATATATTATATTGAATATGATTGCCGTCTATTGAAAGCATTTCATTTTGCACTTAGTGCAAATGGTTATTGGTTATAATATTAATATTATTTTTATTTTTATTTTGAAATTATTATTATTATATAAAATTATATAAATATATATATATATATATATATATATATCTACATATATATATATATATATATAGATATATATGTATATATATACTTATATATTTTATAATATATATATATTATAATATATATATATTATAATATATATATAATATTATATATTGTGTTACTAATACAATACAATACAATACATTACAGTAAAATGCGCCACATTATGGCGTAATTCAGATAGACAAGTCTCCCTGGAATATCTTAATTTTAGGATTTTGTTCCGTAGTATTTTTTGATACGCTGGAAAGAACCACGCATCATATTTCAGTAGCAGGATTTTATGTAGTGCAGCAGGGTTCACCATCCTCATTTCAATTTTACATGCTTTCAAAATACTTATTTAGCTAACGTTAGGGACGTGGAGGTCATATATACAAATATATATATATATATATACATACATATACATATATATATATATATATATATATATATTTATAGTAGTGCAAGTGTGGAAAGTTGCAAGTGTGGAAGGATGGAAGTTTACAAGGGTAGAAGACTACAAGGGTACAAAGGTACATGGGTGATTCTGCCGTAGGGTGAATGGAATTGTATATATTACATTGAAAATGATTGCCATCTATTGAAAGCATTTTATTTGACATTTAATGCAAGTGCTTATGCTTCGCACTGGTGGACGTGAGGAAAGGTGCAAGGGTGGAAGAATGGAAGGGTACAAGGGTATAAGAGTACATGGGTTGCACAAGGTGCAAGTGTGCTTATGTCGTCTGGTGAATGGAATTATATATCATATTGAATATGATTGCCGTCTATAAAAAGCATTTCATTTGGCACTTAGTGCAAATGGTTATTGGTTATAATATTAATATTATTATTATTATTATTATTTTAAAATTATTATTATTATATATAAATATATATATATATATATATATATATATATACTTATATATTTTATAATATATATATACTATAGTATATGTATATTATAATATATATATAATATTATATATTGTGTTATTAATACAATACAATACAATACATTACAGTAAAATGCACACATTATGGCGTAATTCAGATAGACAAGTCTCCCTGGAATATCTTAATTTTAGGATTTTGTTCCGTAGTATTTTGATACGCTGGAATGAACCACGCATCATATTTCAGTAGCAGGATTTTATGTAGTGCTGCAGGGTTCACCATACTTATTTCAATTTTACATGCTTTCAAAATATTAATTTAGCTAACGTTAGGGACGTGGAGGTCATATATACAAATATATATATATATATATATATATATATATATTATATAGTAGTGCAAGTGTGGAAAGTTGCAAGTGTGGAAGGATGGAAGATTACAAGGGTATAAGACTACAAGGGTGCAAAGGTACTTGGGTGATTGTGCCGTATGGTGAATGGAATTGTATATATTACATTGAAAATATTTTGCCATCTATTGAAAGCATTTTATTTGGCAGTAGTGGAAGTGTGGTTAGGTGCAAGGGTGGAAGGATGGAAGGGTACAAGAGTAGAAGAGTACAAGCATGCAAAGGAGCATGGGTGATTCTGCCGTATGGTGAATGGAATTGTATATATTACATTGAAAATGATTGCCATCTATTGAAAGCATTTTATTTGGCATTTAATGCAACTGCTTATGCTTCGCACTAGTGGACGTGAGTAAAGGTGCAAGGGTGAAAGAATGGAAGGGTACAAGGGTATAAGAGTACATGGGTTGCACAAGATGCAAGTGTGCTTATGTCGTCTGGTGATTGGAATTATATATTATATTGAATATGAATGCCGTCTATTGAAAGCATTTCATTTGGCTCTTAGTGCAAATGGTTATTGGTTATAATATTAATATTATTATTATTATTATTTTAAAATTCTTATTATTTTATATATATATATATATATATATATATATACTTATATATTTTATAATATATATATATTATAATATATATATATTATAATATATGTATAATATTATATATTGTGTTATTTATACAATACAATACAATACATTACAGTAAAATGCGCCACATTATGGCGTGCCAAAGGGGGGTACAATTGAACCACCTTAATTCGCTCACCTTCGTTCGCTCTTAAGGTAGTCCAATTATACCTCTTTGTCACTTGTACTCAAAGGGAACTCTTAATTAACTACTACTTTGCTAATTACATTGTATATATTAACATTGGAGAAAGTATCCAAACTTTTATCTCATTACATTCGCCCCCTCATTAAATTCCATCGATCACTGAGTTCATAGGTAATCCAGGATTACTACATTATATGATACTCCTACTAACAAATACAGCATAAATATTTGTAATATTTACATTTTAAAAATCACTGGACCACCTATGCCTTCATTGATCTCATTCAGTCATTTTTGCTTACAAGTAAACCAATTCAACGATATTCAAAATAATAACAAGCAAATAATATTTATAATTGTAATAATAAATCGAACTATGTGAATAATTAATAGAAATATTTTAGTGCTCAATGTTATTGTGAACGATCGCTCTAATTTTTGTTACGATATCTCCGATTGGTCATAATTATTAAACTCCTCTGTCTATAACTTATAAACAATATCACGTGCGCAATCTGACCAATTACACAATGCCACGCTTTGTTGCATCATTCTGAGTTGATTAGTTGTCTAGACAGGTTTGTTGAGTCTTTGTTTTTCTGTAATTTTTGGTTTTAATTCTCGCAAATTAGCACTACTACGATTTTTCTTTTGACGGGCTCTTTATAAATACCCCTATTATTCGATCGAGTGATCTAAATTGTCGTTTGTTTTGAGGGTGTCCTATAAATAGCCTTTTTGGGGGCTTGTCTAGCATGGCTGACAAGCATAGGGATCCGGCGGCCATAATAAGTAGCGTAGACACTGACGGAGATGTTAGTGAAAACATATTAGAAGATGAATATGATCTACTGGATAATTTTAAAAGAAATGAAAATCAAGTAGGCTGCCCTACAGCTCAGTTGTCTGACAAGTCTTGTATACCGTCTACTTCTACAGGAATAGTAAATGAAGACTCTATAAATATGGCCGCCCTGAAAGAATGGAGAAAATATTTGACACATACCCTTGTTTTAGTGGAAGAACTTATAACAAACGGATCATCCGATCAAAAGACTCAAAAACAACCAAAAATAACTTTAGATCAAATAAGAAATAGTAAAAATGTGAACAAAAAATCTAATAAAAATATGATTAAAAAACCTAAATTAAATTTTAAAGCGATGAAAGTTAATGAATTTAACTCATATTTGAAACAATTTCTAGAACGTAAGGTATCCAATAAAAATGATAAAACAATTGAGAAAATGCCACAAGAGTTTACTAAAATGGGTGAGTTTATAAAGAAAAAGTTAGAGAAAATAAATGGATTAATACTGAAGTCATATATAGATATTGGAACAGATTTAAATATTTATAAGATTAATTTCGATCTTAATAAAATTAAAACTAGATGTACAGAGACATGGGCTCAATTTTGTCTAAGGGAAACAGGTATAGACTCAAAGAGTGCAAGACAGTACAGAAGCCTAGCTAAACTTGTACAAAAATACCCAGGCCTGGGAAACTTACAGATATGTTTCACAGATTTTCGAGATATGATACCAAAGATAAGGAAAATGTTCAAGGATGACACAATTGGCTCAGAATGGCAATAATTTGATATATTTTATTTATATTCCAAAGAAGTTTAGAGTTATTGAACTCTATATTTTAATTGAAATATTTTGAATAATTAATAAAGTGAAGTATTACGGTAACAACAAGAAAAAACCCCAAAAAAATAATTAAAAAAACAACCAAAAAACAACAAAAAAATCGAAAAATGGGAATCTCATATGTCTACGTCCACGTCGTGATTTCTGGGAAACTGATGAATTATCAGGCAAAATGACATATAACATACAGTATTATCAGGAAGCGGATGGGGTGGGTGATTGGCACCCCCACTCTCAAGAAATGTCTGCATGTTTCCGACGACGATACTGTAACATGGCGAATTAGGGCGCCATCTTAAAAGCCCTGCCTCAATATATATATATATTTTTTTTTCTTTGCGAGAATTAAGCCTAAATACAGAATAACAAAAAGCTCAACGCAGGCCTGTGATGATTACTAATCACTCAGAGTGCAGACTCAAAGCGGGCGGCCTTCACGCGGCAGTCTGTGTGACTAACTTCACTGCTGTGAAGCGAAACCAACGGCCCGCTATAACTTAACTCATGCTTAGCAACCGCGATACTGAGCAGTATCACCGTTGCTAAGGATGCCTGATAAAGTTTCTCAAATAGTGATGTTGAATAAATATCTATCTCCACAAGCCCTTAGCAACCACGATACTGAGCAGTATCACCGTTGCTAAGGACTAGATGCTACTAACAATGTGGATCTATTCCATAATCTTCCTTGGATGGAGAAACGGACTTCAAACCATAAACAAGCCCTTAGCAACCGCGATACCATGCAGTATCACCGTTACTAAGGAGATTTTACAATGTCAAATATGAAGTTTTTGATAACTGACTTACATCATCGTTGAATTACGAAACGGACTTCAAACCATAAACAAGCCCTTAGCAACCGCGATACCATGCAGTATCACCGTTACTAAGGAGATTTTACAATGTCAAATATGAAGTTTTTGATAACTGACTTACATCATCGTTGAATTACGAAACGGACTTCAAACCATAAACAAGCCCTTAGCAACCGTGATACCATGCAGTATCGCCGTTACTAAGACGCAGATGCTTCTTTAGAAATGTATATCCAGATTTGTTTATTATCTCACTCATTTGCTTCAAAACTTGTTTACTCTTCTGATATCTCAAGGTGTACACTAATTTAATTATATTTGTTACTTTCTGGTTGTTCATAATTCAAAGGGAGGTTGTCATTTACTATACAAGCTCCGTTAGCATTTCTTCACATAAATATATAAACATTGAATCGATAAGTAATAAATTCTTTTGAATCAATTCTCTCATAGAATTTATTATATTCTGAGATTTTAATAATTCTCTTATAAAATTTACTTCACCAATAATGGTACTATTAAATGGAGTCCTTCTGTAAGACTTGCAAAGTAACTAAATCTAGAGATTTATTTCCAAAAAGCGTAGGTGTCTCATATAAATGTAAGTCGTGTATAGCTGAAGCATACAGACAAAAAATACCTTGTGAAATTTGTGAGAAATTAATTTCCTACAGTAACATGAATAAACACATGTTTGTGCACAATCACAATAACCCTCATGCTAGAGATATTGTATGCACTTGTGGAAAAGTAATCAAGGAGTACTGCTTATCTGGACATGTGAAAACAAAGAGACATATTTATGAGATGTCTCTATTGCAGTAAAAAAGTAAATCATTAATTCTTTCATATATAAATAGTATAAGTAAATGGAGAGTACAGTACCACCAGCTTTGAAGAGAAGAAGAGTAATAAGATATAAAAGTATAAAAAGACTGACACTTGCTAAACAGCGTACAAATTTTAATAAAAAATATAGAAAATGCAATATTGAGAAATTCTGGATACTGAATCCCTCTAACAATATAAATAAAATACGTAAGATAGTATCTGCTTTAAGGAAGAGACATGGTATTGAAAAGTATAATAAGTATATCAAAATGTATTACTACAACTGTATTAAGTCCTTTGATGATATAAAAAAGTGTTTGACAGATATATACATGAATGAAAATAATGCCTTTAAACTTCAGATAGCGTTTGGTTATGCCTGCGAAAATATACTTAATGAAGTTAGAATATTTGAACCGTCTCAGCAATTCTATTTCGATAAATACCAACTAATTAAAAATTACCAAGATTTTAACAATACTTTCCACTATTTAACTGGAGATGAAATTATGAACAAAATTAGTCTAGATTTCTCAGATTCGTCAACTAGATTAGTTGGTGTCTATGCAATGGCTGTTAAAATAATTAGGTTGGATTACCCAGTTGGTGCAAATGTTCAGTTGCCAGATTATATAAAATCGTCAGCATTCATAATATCGCTAGATCAAATTAAAAACAACATGTGTGCATGGGGGTGTTTTGCAATCATTAATGGATCTAGGAAAGACAGATATTTGAAGCAAGCAAAAGAGTTATTTAGAAAATTTTACGATTTAGATGCAAAGCAAACAGAAGAAAAAATTAAGGACTATCCAGGATTTGACTACGTTAATGAATTAGACAAGTATGAGTCCGATACAGTGTACGCAATAAATATCATATGTTATAGTGAAGATAAGTCGATTAAATATATTAGAAAATCTAAATTTAACTACGACAGAGAACCTAAATATTTGAATTTATATGAAAATCATTTATCTGTAGTAACAAATTTATTTAAACTGGCAAAGAGTTTTGTGTGCGATAGATGCGGATACAGATTTGATAAACCCTGTCTTCTTGACAGACATTCCAAGACTTGTAAAGTTGAACATACTGATTCATTTAATAGCAAATCTGATATCTGGCAGTGTAAAAGAAATGTAGTTGTTGAATTGTCTGAATATTTTGAAGTAGAAGTAGATTTTAAATATGAATACCTAATGATTTTTGATTTAGAATCTCTTCTACTAAAGATTAATGAATACGTATCAAAATTAAAGAAATTAAACTATGTAACTCAGCATGTTCCTATATCTGTTTCAATTTCAACCAATACCCCCGGTTATGACAGAGAAGAAAAATTTATATTGGCCAAAGACCCTAAAGAATTAACTAACCAAATGTTTCAATATTTCGATGAAGTATCTAGTACTGCTAGAAATTTGATGATTCAAAAAATGAAACCTTTATATGATAAAATATCTCAATATGATAATGAGAAGAAAAGAGAAATGTATCTAAGTCAATTAAATCAGTACTGCTCTAGCATTCCAATAGTTGGATTTAATTCAGGTTTCTACGATACCTGTTTACTGATTAATGAAGGGTTCATGCCCGAAATACTAAAGCGAGATAAAAATCCCTTCATATTGAAAACTGCTAATAGATACAAGTGTATAAAAACAGCACAATTTCTCTTTCTAGATCAGATGTCATACTGTGCGGCTGGAACAACTCTAGATAAATTTATTAAAGCTTACGATGTGGGTGAGGTTAAAGGTATATTCCCATATGAGTGGTTAGATTCCTATGAAAAATTGGATTATCCAATAACAGTTCTAAAAGTAGAAGATTTTGACTCGACACTTAAAAACACTAAATTATCTTTAGATGAATTTAATAACTTTATGGACTACTGGAAGGATATTGGATTAGTTTACATAAGAGACCTACTAAAATGGTATAACAATTTGGATGTAAGACCGATGTTGAAAGCTTGCTTAAAGCAGAAAGAGTTCTATTACACATTTAAATTAGACATGTACAAAGATGCAACATCTTTACCAGCATTAAGTGAAAATATTATGTTTCAATTTTCTATTAAAGATTTTGAAGTGTTTCTAAAAGACAAATCAAAAGATGGTAGAACAGAAACTATATTTAATTCGAATATTAAAGAAAGAATTGAAGGGTACAAAGAACAAGATGTAAAAGCTAATAGACCACTAGAAAATTATATTGAAATAAATGACGTTAGAATACTGCTAATTGAAGAAAAATATTCATGTCACTACTGCTGGCAACCAGTTTCGTATAATTACAAGAACTTGTGGACTTTAGATAGAATCGACTGTTCTAAATCGCATACTAAAGATAATTGTGTAATTGCTTGTATAACTTGTAATAGACAAAGAGCTGATGACTTGTATAAGAAATTTTATAGACAAAAAGCGTTAGAACGATACGATAAAAAGTATCCCCTAATTAGAATTATTAATAACGAAAATAGTGAAGTTTTCTATAAATTTAAGAAAAATATTGTTGGTGGTGCATCAATAGTTTATCATAGATATCACGAAACAGATGAAACACAAATAACCAGAGTTCATTATGATCGACAAAATAAGGAATGGACTTACGATAAAGTTGGTAAGACGGTGAAAAAGATATGTGGATTCGATGCAAATGCATTATATTTATATTGCCTAGGATTAGATATGCCCTGTGGTGAACTTAAGTGGATATCCACAGAACACATTGTACACTACAGTAATAAAGATATACAATATTTTAAAGATATATTCTACGGTTTCTTAGAAGTAGACATTAATGTTCCCGAAGACAAATACGAATATTTTAGTGAGATGTGTCCTATTTTTAAGAATATGGAATATGACGAATCAGTCTGTGGTGAATTCACAAAGAATCTAGTCATGAACATAAAAAGAAAATTCACAAAGTCGAAGAAATTGATAGGAACTTTACAAGCAACTCAAATCTTACTCTCATCTGATACGATAAAATGGCTAATAGAACACGGTTGTAGAGTAACTAAATTATATGGAGTAATTCCAGCAATACCTAGAAAGATATTTAAAGGATTCGCGGATTGGGTAAGTGATGAAAGAAGAAAGGGGGATGTGGATACAAAATATGCTATTATAGCAGATTCTGCAAAGATTTCAGGCAATAGTTCCATTGGTAGGACGATAATGAATAAGAATAAACATAAAAAGACTCAGTTCTGCGACGAAAAGAAATTCAATAAATTAAAATGTAAACCTACATTTTATGATGCAACAGAATATAATGGAGTATATGAAGTGATTCAGAAAAAGAAAACAATAAAACAGAATATACCCATCCAAATAGGCTGTACAGTCTATGATTATTCAAAGCTCAGGATGCTAAAATTTTATTATGATTGCATCGATAAATATTTAGATAGATCAGATTTTCAGTATATGGAAATGGATACAGATAGTGCATACATGGCACTAACAGATAAGTTTGAAAACTTAATAAAACCGGAATTAAGAGATGCATTTGAACGAGATAGAGTTAATTGGTTTCCTAGAACAGATACTGTCGAACACAAAATACATGATAAAAGAGAGCCAGGATTATTTAAAATAGAATGTGAAGGAGACGGAATGATTGCATTATGTAGTAAATCCTACTATGTATTTGGAGTTAAAGGCGATAAGGGTAAAGCTGAAGAGGATAAGTGTAGTGCTAAAGGAGTACAGCAAAGTAATAGTAAAAATATAGAGATATTAAACAAGAAAACATACTTAAGTTGTTTACAAAGTCGGAAGCAGATGAGCGCTGTCAACAGAGGATTTAGATTTACGAAAAAATGTATTAAGACCTATGTACAGAATAAAATTGGACTTACCCCTATTTATACAAAGGGGGTTTTATTCCAAGATGGTATACATATTAGACCTCTAATAATTTAATTACCAACAGCTATCCAATGGCATTGATCTCCAGGTCCTTCTACAAAATATTGAAAACTATCTTTTGTTAGGGAAAACTTTACATTAAAGAAAAAATTCTTTCAAACAATTAATTACTAAATAAATGAGTGGATCTACTCTAACAGGTGATTTGACTAAAAGAGTTAAAAAGTATGATACAGAGGAAGAGAGAAAACAAGCAAAGTTAAAAGCTTATAAAAAATATGCTGCTAAAAAGTATTACTGTGAAATATGTGATAAAACCATGACACTATATAATTACTCAGATCATATTAAAACAAAACTACATTTGAAAAATTTTCTTTCATATATAGAATCCTCTAATAAATGAAAGGAACAATGAATCGACTACAAGATATGGCTCTGAGAAAGGTGCTAGATACAACTTTAGAAAAATTAGAGGGTATGGAACCTTCTGAAAAAACATCATTTTTAAAATCAACAGTTTTAAAATGTTTGGAAGCTACACTCTGCAGAGGAATTAAACATAGTAACATTACTGATGATACTTACGTATTGATCGATAATTTGTGCTTTGAATTATCACTGATGAAGGGTAAAAAGTATGGAGATGATGATTATGATGAGGATGATTTTAAAATAATCGAACATATACTGCTTGATGGAATAGATTTTAATAGACTTACTAACGATACTTTAATTCTTATTGCCCATGTACCTTTTACGAATTCTATATATGCTAAATTAGAAAATGCTAAAAAAAATTTATTGGAAAAGAATGGTATAATCAAATGGATATAATCACATGGATATAATCACATGTGAATGCTATAAGAACGATACAGAAGAAGGAGTATGTGTACACTGTGGTGGTGACTGTGTTGGAAGATGCTCTGAGTCATGTAGAAACTGTGGTGGTTATTGTGATGTGTGGTGGTGATAGATGTTTTAGTGACGAGAGATATACTAATCACCAATAGCTATCCAATGACATTGATTATTATTCATTATTATTATTATTATTATTATTATATTATTATGAAAGATGTTTTAAGATAACTTATAACAGAAGGTTATGATTTTAAAAGATATACTAATCACCAATAGCTATCCAGTGACATTGATTATTAGTTATGATTATTTATTATTAATTATTATTAATTATTTATTATTATTATATTTTTACCTTTTATTATTATTATTACATATTTTAAAATTATTATTTCTTATTATTTCTTATTTTTATTTTTATTATTTTTATTATTATTATTTATTATTAGTTATTATTATTATTATTATTATTATTATTATTATTTTTTTATTTTTTTTTTTTTTTTATTTTTTTATTGTATGTATTATTATTATTATATTATTATTATTTTTATTTTTATTATTTTATTTTTTTTATGATATTATTATGATAGATGTTTTAAGATAACATTTAACAGCAGGTAAAGATATACTAATTACCAATAGCTATCCAGTGACATTGATCTCCAGGTTTATAATGACCTTCTACAAAATATTGAAAACTATCTTTTGTAATATTACACGGGTTAATATGCAGAGCCCAATCCTGACCATATCGAGCTGATCTCACTAACTGACAAATAACAACTGGAGGTTCTGTAAATTTATGAGGTGTAAATCCTGATCCACCACTAAATCTTGAACCAAGTATATTTTGCTTTCCAAACTCCACTTTCATTTAATAGGTAAATATTTAATTGAAATATTTTTAAGTGGAGTTTATACAGATAAATGGAAGCGAAGTATTACTGGATATCTAAGAAGAGTAAGAAGCATTCAGATATATTTCCGGAGTCATTCCGATGCTTAATAATCGGACAATCAGGTTCCGGGAAAACGGCTTTACTTATGAGGATGCTACTTCAGGAAGATATGTTAGATTACAATAAACTATATGTATTTGGAAGATCCCTTCATCAACCGGAATATCAAATACTAAAAGCTGGCTTTGATAATAAATTACCGAAGTCTGATATAACAGAAATCCTAATGCATAATTCAATGATTAATGAACTCGATGAAAAACCGGAAGTTATAGCAACAGGACTTGCTCAAGAATTAGAAGATGAGGAGAAAGGAGATATATCTTGTGAATATTATGAAGATCCAAATGATATTCCTGATCCTAAAGAGTTTGATAAACAGGACAAGAATCTTATAATATTTGACGATATTATGACAGATAAGAATCAATCGGCACCTGGTGCATTCTTTACTGGAAGTAGACATAATAATATCGATTGTATATACATTTCTCAAAATTATTATCATTTACCAAGACATACAATTAGATCAAATTCTAATTTCCTAATATTATTCAATCTAGATCCCGGGGATACCGATAATCTATATAGAGATTCTGGAGCAAGCGTTGATTTCAAAGATATTAATAAATTTAGACAGTTGTGTGAACAAGCATGGTCTAAGAAATATGGATATTTAGTTATTGATAAATCTAAATCAAATCTCAATGAAAAATATAGATTTCAATTAGAACTTGAACAACCCGTACAGTTAGTTGAAAATATAATATCACAACCTATAGATAGAATACGTAGAGCTACAAAAACTTGTACATCTTGCAACCTAACAATGTTAAGCTCTAGTCATGCTAAACATGTTAAATCGAAGCGTCATAAAAAAGCTTTCATATAATCTTTCACATAATAAATGGACGCACAACTTCTGAAGCTTGCTGATCTAACTATTGATCATTCCTACTATGTAATTGGATACAAGCCCATAAATACTAAATTTGGAGATACTTATATTATCAGATGTACACACATCCTTAACGATGAAGAATTTGAAATGTTCGCAACTAAATTAATAGCTGCATACATTTCTGAATATTCCCCGAAAGATAAATTCTCATTCACTGTTAGAAAAAATTCTAAATACACATACGCTCAGATTTCTGGATATAATCCAAGTTCATCATATATTCGATTAAATTAACAATGGGAATTTTTTACTTTACTAAATGGAAATATATTGTCTAAAATGTAAAAGTAAAACTTCAACTTTAAACTTAATTGAATCTGTAACTAAAAATAATAAACCAATACTTAAAGGAAAATGTGAAATTTGTGGATCTAAAAAGAATAGATTTATATCGAAATCTACAACTGGAGGTGATATCCTTTCATCTGTAATTTCTAAAATACCTATTGAATTTCATTTAAGAACCCTGACGGGTAAAATATATTCATTCTGTGGTCCCAATACAAAGCTAGAGGAAAGATTAAATCCTGATGACACACCAAAAGAATGGTCAAAGCCTATAAATAAAGTTGATGAAGTTTGTTTAAACCATGATTTAGCTTATAGAGATTCTGATTTAGGAAAGGGAACTAGGCGTGAAGCAGACAAGAAGATGTTACAAGAACTTGATAATCTTAAAGATTTGAATTTTAATGAAAAATTAGGTAAAGCAGTTATTAAGCCAATTATAGCTACAAAATATAAATTAGGTTTAGGAACATTAAAAAAAAAAAAATCGAAGAAGCTAAAGAATTACACAAACCCATAATAAAGAAATTTAAACGAAAAAAAGTTATAGTGTATAATATAGATGATATATGGTCAGCAGATTTAGTTGATATGAGACAATACGCAAAGCAAAATAAAGGATTCAATTACATTCTCACTGTAATAGATGTATTCTCTAAATTTGGTTGGGCAATACCGATAAAAGTTAAGACAGGTAAACAAATGATTGAATTATTTCAACAATTATTTAAAGAAAGAAAACCTAAAAAATTATGGACTGATGCAGGAAAGGAATTTATTAACAAAGAATTTCAGAAATTCTTAACTGATAATGAAATACAGTTATATCAATCGTTCAATGAAGGTAAGGCTGTTGTTATTGAAAGATTTAATAGAACTATTAAAGAAAAGATGTGGAGATATTTTACTGAAACAGGTAGTAATAAATATTTAGATGCTTTACCTAAACTGATTCATGAATATAATAATACAATTCATTCTACAATCAAAATGACTCCAACTGAAGGATCAAAGTTGGAAAATGAACACAAAATTAATTACATACCACAACCTACAAACGAGAAACCTAAATTTAAAATAGGTGATAGAGTTAGAATTTATAAATATAAAAAACTATTTTCAAAAGGTTACGAAACAAATTGGACTGAAGAAATATTCACTGTATCTAAAATTATCAATACATCTCCGATAACATATAAAATAAAAGATTTAAACGGTGAAGATATTATCGGATCTTTCTACAAACAAGAATTGAATTTATCATCATTTTAAAAATGCAGTTAATAAATGAGTTCATTGGTAAGGTTTAAAGAAGAGTTGATGAATGGAGAAAATCAAGAATTGCTCAAGAAGGTATCCACTCAAAATAGAAGATTAAGGAAAAGATTTGATGATGAAGTTATTGCTAAACAAAATGTACAAACAGAGCTAAAAGAAATCTACAAACCTATTACAGATACGCAACAGTTAACTATCAGTAAGCAGATTACAAGAACGGATGATTTGTTTCAACAATTGTTAACAGATTTACAAGGTAAACATGATAGATCATCACGTTTACTTACAGATATTATTAGAGGTTTAGGGAGATGTAAGGAAGAAACTAGACAACAAGGTTTAGATATTATCAGCTCAATAGCAAAACAACCATTATTAGCAGAATTAATTAGCAAATTAAATAACTATCCAGAATTAGTAAAGAAAATTATGCATCCTGATGGTATACAGAATCTTAATGAACAAGATATAAAAACACTAGAACCTTTAAATCATCTCAATTACGATGATCTAAGAACACTCGTACAATATTATGGGATACAAGAAAAGATTAAAGCCACAGAATATGAGGAGGAAGAAGTTGTACAATTACCTACTTACACAGATTCTGTATTTCAGGAAAGTCCAAGTGATAATAAAATGTATAAAGAAGTAATGGTTAGTTTAATGAAAAGAAATCCTGGAATAAATAATAAAGGTAAACATGGAATCGTAACTGTTTCACCTATCTTTTATTACGAAGAAAATGATTCTGATACTGTAAAATTTGGTAACTACAATGTTCTATTCAAAGATAACAAAATTAAAATTGCAGATAAAGAATATATTCTTACACAAGGTTTAGAGTTATTGTTGAATAGAGTTAATCCTAATTTAGATGAAAGAATATTAGATACAGATTTAGATAACTATTTAACTATTTGCATTGATTCTGGATTAGATTACAGGCAACATAGAACAGTAGGTAAAAAGTTACACAGCGTTCTTGCAAAACTAAATAGATTGAATGAATTGGATAAAGGTGTTCAAGTGCTAGGTAATGGTCTAAAAACTACAATAATTCTACCAGATAATGTAGATACATTAAAAGAAAGATTAAATCTATTGATTGGGGAATATTCAGCAGGAAATAAAAGTATGTTTAATGAAATTAATGCTATTTTAGATATTTTATTCAATAAAGGAATAATAACTAAGAAACAATTCAGGGATATTATAAGTAAAATTAATTAGTAATAAATGGAACAGAAAATAATTAGTCTCCTTGAACCCATTTCTGCTTACTTTCAGAAAAAGTCTATATCTAAATCTATTCTGATAACCTATGATAATTCAGCCGAAGTTTATACTATTAAATTTCCTAATCCTATTATTCTTAATGATTATGATCTAGAAATTGCACTTGTAAATTTAGAGACATGGTATAGTTTTGCAAATATTACACTAGCAAATAATAATTTTAAGTATTCAGTAGATGGTGGAAATACTTGGAAATTAATAACTATTGAAATTGGAGCATATCAAATTGAAGCAATAAATGATGAGATTCAAAGGTTGATGAAACTAAATGGAGATTGGGATTCTGCTAGTAATGCTTATTACATAACTTTATCACCTAATACTTCAACTATGAAATCGATTATTGATATAACAAATTCAGACTATAAAGTTGATTTCACAATACCTAATTCACTGAGAAGTATATTAGGTTTTGATGATATAATTTTATCAAAAGGACGTAATGAATCACAATATATTGTTAACATTATCGAGTTCAACAGTATATTTGTTAATTGCGATTGTATAACTGAATCGTTTGTTAATGGAATATCATCTCCAGTTCTATATTCATTTGGACCTAAGGTGCAGCCAGGTTTTAGAATTGTAGAATCTCCAGTTAATCTTGTTTATTTACCATTGAATAGAAAAACATTGAGTGAATTTAGTATTTGGATAACAGATCAAGATGGAAGACCTATAGATTTTAGAGGAGAGAATATTACATGTAGATTTCATATTAGAAGCGTAAAATAAGGTTATTACTCAGGATGTACAAAATTAAGCGAAAAAATATATATATAATTATAAATTAATGATTAATAAATGGGCCTCAAGCTAAAGAGGAGAGAAAGTAGAAAAGTAATATGTGGAAAGGGTTATTGTCATTGTAGAAATAGAGAATATGTAAGTGGTAAAGGTTTTGTAGATATTTTAAAAGTTTTATCTTTACCTAAAGACATTGGTATTAACTCTCCAACAGAAGCAATAGCAAATACTGTAAAGTTTGCTGATTCAACAAAAGCAATTGTTCAAGAGATAAGGAATAAAAGAAAACCTGAGTTACAAAATATTGTTGATAGAATTAATCAATTTAAAATTGGAACTGGATTTGCTTACGTTTAGTTTTTTCATTAATAAATGGAAAAAGTAAAAGAGTCTTATTTGGAGCTTGAAAAATCTTTTAATTATGATGAATCTGTAGAAAAATTTCAATATAGAGTTTATGATCCATCTCAAGGAACTGCACTTAATGCCAATGGACAAGAAATTAGAATTCAAATTTTAAGTGAAGATATCTGGTCATTACCTTGTAAGAGTTTTCTTTACATTGAAGGACAATTACAAGATTCTACTACTAATCAACCTTATGCTGCAAATAGTTTAGTAGCATTACAAAATAATGCTATGATGTATCTATTTAGCGAAGCAAGATATCATATAGGAGATCATGAAGTTGAGAGATTTCAATATCCAGGTCATACTACAACAATAGATGCATTATTAACTAAAAGTAATAGTTTCAATGGAATGGATCAATGTTGGAGCTTAGATTCTGGTAATGGAACACCTCAAACTTTGAGTGAAATTGTGAATTTAGTAGCAGGAGATATTCCAGGAAATACTGCTGCTAATATATTAACAGCTTTACAAACAACTGTTACGAGATTAACAGATGGAATGATCAATCAAAATAAGGGATTTGAAGAAAGAAGAAATTATACATCTGGATCATTTGCATTCAAAATTCCTTTAGAATTTATATTTAATTTCTGTAAACAATATAGAAAGATTATTTATGGATGTAAGCATTCGATTGTTTTTCCTAGACAAACTGATACTCAGGCAATAATACGAAATGGTGGAGTTGCTAATGCAGGTAGAGTAAACTTAACTAAGATACAATGGCATATTCCAGTAGTTACAGTAAGTTTAGAAGAAAGAGGAATTTTAAATGATTACATTAAGAAAAAAGAATCGTTTCCGCTTTGTTTTATGAACAAGAAATCTGAGAACACTATTGTTCCCCAAGCTACTGAATTTGCTTGGAGATTATCTATAGCTTCAGGTATCGAAAAACCTAGGTATATCGTTGTAGGCTTTCAATCTCCAGCAGCTAATCAAGCAGAAACTAATTATGCTATATTCAATGCTAATGTGCAAGTAATTAATGCTTATGTTGAATTGAATAGTGAAAGATATCCTAGCAATGATTATATAACTAATTATGACAGTAATCAGTATGCTCAATTTTATAATTCGTTTAAAGAATTTAAGAAAAGTTATTCTGAAGATGAAGAAGAGAATGATTGTATATCGTATCAAGCTTATAAGAAGTTGTTTAGGTTATACGTATTTGATGTATCGAAACAGTCTGAGAGACTTAAAAATACTGTTGTAGATATCAGAGTAACTTTTAAGTTTAGTGCAAATGCTCCCGCAAATACTACAGCTTATGCAGTTGTATATCATGATAGAATTTGGTCGATAGAATCAGATGGTAGTAAACAATATATCAGATATTAAAATTTTATCTAAATAAATGACTTATTATCAAACAAAGTTTACCTTGACTAAAAGCCAGATAGAGAAAATTGCTACTGCGATTAAAGGCAATACAGAAGTTACTTTGAGATTAAGTAAAACAGATATGAACCAACATGGATATAATTTACCATTAACTGCAACTCAAATAAATAAATTGCATGATGGTAATGTTCATGATTTAAAGTTTTCTTCAGCACAATTAAAATTTATAAGTAATAAAATAAAGAAAGGGGGGCTTTTACCTTTAGCAGTATTAATTCCTATTATTGCTGCTGCTTTGGGAGGAGTAAGTACAGTTGCAGGAACTGTTGCATCAAGAGTTCAACAAAGTCAAGCTGATAAAGAAACAGCAAGACATAATAAAGCGCTTGAGGATCAATTAAAGAAGACTGGAACAGGTAGATCAAAGGGAAAAGGATTAAGATTATAACCAATAAATGGATAGTATTCCTGATAGGGCTCTTAGTAATATTGAAATTGAGAATTATTCAAAAATGTTAAAAATTAAAAGTTTTAGGGGTTGCTATATGAGAGATGAATTGAAGAATTTAAAATCTTGTAAAGTTGAGTGTGGAATATTAAATTTAAATTTATCTAGTGAAAGTGGTAGTCATTGGACTTGTTGGTTTAAAATTAATAATGAAAAATATTATTTTAACAGTTTTGGTTTACCTCCACCAAAAGAAGTAATTGAGTATTTAGGATCACCTATTTTATACTCTACATTTCAATTGCAAGGATTGATAGATCAGAATTGCGGTAAATGGTGTCTGATTGTACTGAAACGATTAAGTGAAGGATCCGATTATAAAGATTTAATTTTATCTTTAGTTAAATAGAATGACGAATAATGTAAAACAATTTTTGAGTGATAAGCTAGAAGATTGTGAAGCTAAAATCAAAAATTTGAAAAGAAAGAGAAAAATAGTTCAAGTAGCATATGGTATAACAATAGTTACATCATTAACTGTTTCAACAGTAACAACTACAATATCTGGAGTATTTGCATTGTCATTACTTCCTACAGTAATCATTACTACATTATCAGCTGTTGGAGCCTTATCAACAGCTATATCAACTAAATTTAATCTCAAAAGTAGGAAAGCAGAACTAAATAATATGATATCTAGGTTAGATAGATTGAAACAACAAATGAATTATGTAATGAAGTGTAACGGAGATTTAACAGAAAAGAAATCAAATGATATTATAAAAGAATTTTTATAGTAATAAATGAACACTGTAGATCTATTTGGTAGACAATCTAAAAAGCTAGAATCTAATTTAAAACTGTTGTCATATGGAGGACTAAGTTCTATAAACGATTCACTATCGGTAAAGATAGATCCTAATATCAATAATATGCTAAGCCTATCTGCTAATGGTTTAATGGCTAATGGTCTTAAATTAACGAGGGAGGCGAATTAAATATGAAAAGTAATAAGCTGATAAATGTTAAAAACCCTGTAGATAGTCAAGACTGTGCTACGAAGGATTATGTAGATGCACAGGTTGGATTGAAGTTGAACAAAACGGGTGATGGAAAACTTGATATGAATTTTAATACTATATCAAATATTCAATTTCCTGATAATAGCCTTGATGTAATTAATAAACTTTATTTAAAAGCTACAAGGAAACCTCACGAGATAAGTTTAGAAAATTTGGTGAAAATTGCAAATGTTGTATCTATCATAATAGGTAGGAATCCAAATCTTCAGAAATATGCCGCATATTTTAACAGAATGTATATATTAGTTGTCAGCCTATCCACTGTTTTTAATGAAGTTTATGATGGAAAGGATGTTGTTAATGAATTTGAATACTTTACACATATAAAAGACTTACAAGTTGTTATTATTAGAGTCATTGAAGAACTATTTGACGATGAGTTTATTGATTTAAAGAGAAATCTTGTGAAAGAAAATCTAGTTTTTACACCAGAGAAAGGAACTCTTCGTAGGAGATACAGGAAATTTGTAAACAGTATAAGTCCTAAGATAAAGAATACCAATATGAAAGAATTATTGATTCAAAAGAATTTATTGCTTATTGATTTAGGATTTATATATTTGAGTGAAGAATTATTATCAGAGCTTGTATAGTAGCTGACATGCTCAAATAAGATATTCTAAAATATTATATAAATCATGAATAGAACTATTTGAGTACAGCACCTCGAGTATTTGGATACCTTCTCTAATATTAATATATACTAAGTAATTAGCAAAGTAGTAGTTAATTAAGAGTTCCCTTTGAGTACAAGTGACAAAGAGGTATAATTGGACTACCTTAAGAGCGAACGATGGTGAGCGAATTAAGGTGGTTCAATTGTACCCCCCTTTGGCACTGGTACTCAAAGGGAACTCTTAATTAACTACTTACATATACATATATATATATATATATATATATATATATATATATATATATATATATATATATATTTATAGTAGTGCAAGTGTGGAAAGTTGCAAGTGTGGAAGGATGGAAGGTTACAAGGGTAGAAGACTACAAGGGTGCAAAGGTACATGGGTGATTCTGCCGTATGGTGAATGGAATTGTATATATTACATTGAAAATGATTGCCATCTATTGAAAGCATTTTTTTGGCATTTAATGCAATTGCTTATGCTTCGCACTGGTGGACGTGAGGAAAGGTGCAAGGGTGGAAGAATGGAAGGGTACAAGGGTATAAGAGTACATGGGTTGCACAAGGTGCACGTGTGATTGGAATTATATATTATATTGAATATGATTGCGTCTATTAAAAGCATTTCATTTGGCACTTAGTCCAAATGGATTTTGGTTATATTATTAATATTATTATTATTTTTTTTTTTAAATTATTATAATTATATATAAATATATATATATATATATATATATATATACTTATATATTTTATAATATATATATATTATAATATATATATATTATAATATATATAAAATATTATATATTGTGTTATTTATACAATACAATACAATACATTACAGTAGAATGCGCCACATTATGGCGTAATTCAGATAGACAAGTCTCCCTGGAATATCTTAATTTTAGGATTTTATTCCGTAGTATTTTGATACGCTGGAATGAACCACGCATCATATTTCAGTAGCAGGATTTTATGTAGTGCTGCAGGGTTCACCATCCTCATTTCAGTTTTACATGCTTTCAAAATATTTATTTAGCTAACGTTAGGGACGTGGAGGTCATATATACAAATATATATATATATATATATATATATATATATATATATATATATATATATATAGTAGTGCAAGTGTGGAAAGTTGCAAGTGTGGAAGGATGGAAGGGTACAAGGGTGGAAGACTACAAGGGTGCAAAGTACATGGGTGATTCTGCCGTATGGTGAATGGAATTGTATATATTACATTGAAAATATTTTGCCATCTATTGAAAGCATTTAATTTGAATTACGCCATAATGTGGCGCATTCTACTGTAATGTATTGTATTGTATTGTATAAATAACACAATATATATTATATATATATTATAATATATATATATTATAATATATATATATTATAAAATATATAAGTATATAGATATATATATATATATATATATTTATATATAATTATAATAATTTAAAAAAAAATATAATAATAATATTAATAATATAACCAAAATCCATTTGGACTAAGTGCCAAATGAAATGCTTTTAATGGACGCAATCATATTCAATATAATATATAATTCCATTCACCAGACGACATAAGCACACTTGCACCTTGTGCAACCCATGTACTCTTATTCCCTTGTACCCTTCCATTCTTCCACCCTTGCACCTTTCCTCACGTCCACCAGTGCGAAGCCTAAGCAATTGCATTAAATGCCAAATAAAATGCTTTCAATAGATGGCAATCATTTTCAATGTAATATATACAATTCCATTCACCATACGGCAGAATCACTCATGCACCTTTGCACGCTTGTACTCTTCTACTCTTGTACCCTTCCATCCTTCCACCCATGCACCTAACCACACTTCCACTACTAACAAATAAAATGCTTTCAATAGATGGCAAAATATTTTCAATGTAATATATACAATTCCATTCACCATACGGCAGAATCACCCATGTACCTTTGTACCCTTGTAGTCTTCTACCCTTGTAACCTTCCATCCTTCCACACTTGCAGCTTTCCACACTTGCACTACTATAAATATATATATATATATATATATATATATATATGTATATATGACCTCCACGTCCCTAACGTTAGCTAAATATATATTTTGAAAGCATGTAAAACTGAAATGAGGATGGTGAACCCTGCAGCACTACATAAAATCCAGCTACTGAAATATGGTGCGTGGTTCATTCCAGCGTATCAAAATACTACGGAATAAAATCCTAAATTTAAGATATTCCAGGGAGACTTGTCTATCTGAATTACGCCATAAAGTGGCGCATTTATTTAGCTAACGATAGGGACGTGGAGGTCATATATACATATATATATATGTATATTTATATATATATATATATATATATATATATATATATATATATCTATATATATATATATATATATATGTATATATATATATAATTATATATATATATTTATAGTAGTGCAAGTGTGGAAAGTTGCAAGTGTGAAAGGATGGAAGGTTACAAGGATAGAAGACTACAAGGGCACAAAGGTACATGGGTAATTCTGCCGTATGGTGAATGGAATTGTATATATTACATTGAAAATATTTTACCATCTATTGAAAGCATTTTATTTGGCAGTAGTTGAAGTGTGGTTAGGTGCAAAAGTGGAAGGATGGAAGGGTATCTATTGCCATCTATTGAAAGCATTTTATTTGGCATTTAATGCAATTGCTTATGCTTCGCACTGGTGGACATGAGGAAAGGTGCAAGGGTGGAAGAATGGAAGGGTACAAGGGTATAAGAGTACATGGGTTGCACAAGGTGCAAGTGTGCTTATGTCGTCTGATCAATGGAATTATATATTATATAGAATATGATTGCGTCTATTAAAAGCATTTCATTTGGCACTTAGTGCAAATGGATTTTGGTTATATTATTAATATTATTATTATTATTATTTTGAAATTATTATAATTATATATAAATATATATATCTATATATATATATATATATATATATATATATGTATATATATACTGATATATTTTATAATATATATATATTATAATATATATATATATAATATATATTATATTATATATTGTGTTACTTATACAATACAATACAATACATTACAGTAAAGTGCGCCACATTATGGCGTAATTGAGATAGACAAGTCTCCCTGGAATATCTTAAATTTAGGATTTTATTCCGTAGTATTTTGATACGCTGGAATGAACCACGCATCATATTTCAGTAGCAGGATTTTATTTAGTGCTGCAGGGTTCACCATCCTCATTTCAGTTTTACATGCTTTCAAAATATTTATTTAGCTAACGTTAGGGACGTGGAGGTCCTATATACATATATATATATATATATATATATATATATATATATATATATATATATATATATATATATATATATATTTATAGTAGTGCAAGTGTGGAAAGTTGCAAGTGTGAAAGGATGGAAAGTTACAAGGGTAGAAGACTACATGGGTACAAAGGTACATGGGTAATTCTGCCGTATGGTGAATGGAATTGTATATATTACATTGAAAATCTTTTGCCATCTATTGAAAGCATTTTATTCGGCAGTAGTTGATGTGTGGTTAGGTGCAAGGGTGAAGGCTGGAAGGTAACAAACATGAAAGTACAAGCGTTCAAAGGTGCATTGGTATCTGCCGTATGGTGAATGGAATTGTATATATTCCTTGAAAATGATGCCATGTATTGAAGGCAATTTTAATTTTGGCATTTAATGCCATTGCTTCATGCTTAGCACTGGTGGACGTGAAGGGAAATGGGCAAGGGGTAAGAATGGAAAGGGTACAAGGGTATAAGAGTACATGGGTTGCACAGTTGCAGTGTCTTATGTCTCTGCTTATTGATTCTATATTATTTGATATGTTGCCGTCTAGTTAAAGCATTTCATTTGGCACTTAGTGCAAATGGTTATTGGTTATAATATTAATATTATTATTATTATTATTATTTTAAAATTATAATTATATATCTATATATATATATATATATATATATATATATATATATATATATATATATATATACTTATATATTTTATAATATATATATATTATAATATATATATATTATAATATATATATATAATATCATATATTATGTTATTAATACAATACAATACAATACAGTAAAATGCGCCACCTTATGGCGTAATTCAGATAGACAAGTCTCCCTGGAATATCTTAATTTTAGGATTTTGTTCCGTAGTATTTTGATACGCTGGAATGAACCACGCATCATATTTCAGTAGCAGGATTTTATGTAGTGCTGCAGGGTTCACCATCCTTATTTCAATTTTACATGCTTTCAAAATATTTATTTAGCTAACGTTAGGGACGTGGAGGTCATATATACAAATATATATATATATATACATACATATACATATATATATATATATATATATATATATATATTTGTAGTAGTGCAAGTGTGGAAAGTTGCAAGTGTGGAAGGATGGAAGGTTACAAGGGTAGAAGACTACAAGGGTACACAGGTACATGGGTGATTCTGCCGTATGGTGAATGGAATTGTATATATTACATTGAAAATGATTGCCATCTATTGAAAGCATTTTATTTGGCATTTAATGCAATTGCTTATGCTTCGCACTGGTGGACGTGAGGAAAGGTGCAAGGGTGGAAGAATGGAAGGGTACAAGGTTATAAGAGTACATGGGTTGCACAAGGTGCAAGTGTGCTTATGTCGTCTGGTGAATGGAATTATATATTATATTGAATATGATTGCCGTCTATTGAAAGCATTTCATTTTGCACTTAGTGCAAATGGTTATTGGTTATAATATTAATATTATTTTTATTTTTATTTTGAAATTATTATTATTATATAAAATTATATAAATATATATTATTTATATAGATGTAATATATATACTTATCTATTTTATAATATATATATATTATAAATATATATATATTAGAATATATATATACTATATATATGGTTTTATTAATACAATACAATACATACTTACAGTAATTGCGCCACATTATGGCGTAATTCAGATAGACAAGTCTCCCTGGAATATCTTATTTTCGGATTTTGTTCCGTAAGTATTTTGATACGCGGAATGAACCACGCATCATATTTTCAGTAGGCAGGATTTTTATGTAGTGCTGCAGGTTCACCATCCGTATTTCAATTTTACGCTTTCAAATATTTATTTAGCTAACGTTAGGGACGTGGAGGTCATATATACAAATATATATATATAATATTTATATATATATATATATATATATTTATAGTAGTGCAAGTGTGGAAAGTTGCAAGTGTGGAAATATGGAAGGTTACAAGGGTATAAGACTACAAGGGTGCAAAGGTACATGGGTGATTGTGCCGTATGGTGAATGGAATTGTATATATTACATTGAAAATATTTTGCCATCTATTGAAGGCATTTTATTTGGCAGTAGTGGAAGTGTGGTTAGGTGCAAGGGTGGAAGGATGGAAGGGTACAAGAGTAGAAGAGTACAAGCATGCAAAGGAGCATGGGTGATTCTGCCGTATGGTGAATGGAATTGTATATATTACATTGAAAGTGATTGCCATCTATTGAAAGCATTTTATTTGGCATTTAATGCAATTGCTTATGCTTCGCACTAGTGGACGTGAGGAAAGGTGCAAGGGTGGAAGAATGGCAGAGTACAAGGGTATAAGAGTACATGGGTTGCACAAGGTGCAAGTGTGCTTATGTCGTCTGGTGAATGGAATTATATATTATATTGATTATGATTGCCGTCTATTGAAAGCATTTCATTTGGCACTTAGTGCAAATGGTTATTGGTTATAATATTAATATTATTATTAATTTTATTTTAAAATTATTATTATATATATATATATGTATATATTCCTTTATATGTTATAATATATATATATTATGATATATATATATTATAATATATTATAATATATATTGTGTTATTAATACAATACAATACAATACAGTAAAAAGCGCCATTTTATGGCGTAATTCAGATAGACAAGTCTCCCTGGAATATCTTAATTTTAGGATTTTATTCAGTAGTATTTTGATACGCTGGAATGAGCCACGCATCATATTTCAGTAGCAGGATTTTATGTAGTGCTGCAGGGTTCACCATCCTCATTTCAGTTTACTGCTTTCAAATATTTATTTTTCAATGCCAATAATGCTTTCAATAGATGGCAATCATTTTCAATGTAATATATACAATTCCATTCACCATACGGCAGAATCCCTCATGCACCTTTGCACGCTTGTACTCTTCTACTCTTGTACCCTTCCATCCTTCCACCCATGCACCTAACCACACTTCCACTACTGACAAATAGAATGCTTTCAATAGATGGCAAAATATTTTCAATGTAATATATACAATTCCATTCACCATACGGCAGAATCACCCATGTACTTTGCACCCTTGTAGTCTTCCACCCTTGTACCCTTCCATCCTTCCACACTTGCAACATTCCACACTTGCACTACTATATATATATATATATATATATATATATATATATATATATATATATATATATATATATATATATATATATATATATATGTATATATGACCTCCACGTCCCTAACGTTAGCTAAATAAATATTTTGAAAGCATGTAAAACTGAAATGAGGATGTTGAACCCTGCAGCACTACATAAAATCCTGCAACTGAAATATGATGCGTGGTTCATTCCAGCGTATCAAAATACTACGGAATAAAATCCTAAAATTAAGATATTCCAGGGAGACTTGTCTCTCTGAATTACGCCATAATGTGGCGCATTCTACTGTAATGTATTGTATTATATTGTATAAATAACACAATATATAATATTATATATATATTATAATATATATATATTATAATATATATATATTATAAAATATATATATATATATACATATATATATATAAATATATATATATATATATATATATATATATATATATATATTTATATAATTATATATAATAATAATAATTTTAAAATAAAAATAATAATAATATTAATATTTTAACCAACAACCATTTGCACTAAGTGCCAAATGAAATGCTTTCAATAGACGGCAACCATATTCAATATAATATATAATTCCATTCACCAGACGACATAAGCACACTTGCACCTTGTCCAACCGTTGTACTATTATACCCTTGTACTCTTCCATTCTTCCACCCTTGCACCATTCCTCACGTCCACTAGTGCGAAGCATAAGCAATTGTATTAAATGCCAAATAAAATGCTTTCAATAGATGGCAATCATTTTCAATGTAATATATACAATTCCATTCACCATACGGCAGAATCACCAATGCAGCTTTGCACGCTTGTACTCTTCTACTCTTGTAACCTTCCATCCTTCCACCCTGGCACCTAACCACACTTCCACTACTACCAAATAAAATGCTTTCAATAGATGGCAAAATATTTTCAATGTAATATATACAATTCCATTCACCATACGGCAGAATCACCCATGTAACTGTGCACCCTTGTAGTCTTTTACCCTTGTAACCTTCCATCCTTCCACACTTGCAACTTTCCACACTTGCACTACTATAAATATATATATATATATATATATATATATATATATATATATATATATATTTGTATATATGACCTCCACGTCCCTAACGTTAGCTAAATAAATATTTTGAAAGCATGTAAAACTGAAATGAGGATGGTGAACCCTGCAGCACTACAAAAAATCCTGCTACTGAAATATGATGCGTGGTTCATTCCAGCGTATCAAAATACTACGGAACAAAATCCTAAAATTAAGATATTCCAGGGAGACTTGTCTATCTGAATTACGCCATAATGTGGCGCATTTTACTGTAATGTATTGAATTGTATTGTATAAATAAAACAATATATAATATTATATATATATTATAATATATATATATTATAATATATATATATTATAAAATATATAAGTATATATATACATATATATATATATATATATATTTATATAATTATATATAATAATATTAATTTTAAAATAAAAATAATAATAATATTAATATTATAACCAATAACCATTTGCACTAAGTGCCAAATGAAATACTTTCAATAGACGACAATCATACTCAATATAATATATAATTCCATTCACCAGACGACATAAGCACACTTGCACCTTGTGCAACCCCTGTACTCTTATACCCTTGTACCCTTCCATTCTTCCACCCTTGCACTTTAGGTAAAGATAAAACTTTTAAAATATCTACAAAACCTTTACCACTTACATATTCTCTATTTCTACAATGACAATAACCCTTTCCACATATTACTTTTCTACTTTCTCTCCTCTTTAGCTTGAGGCCCATTTATTAATCATTAATTTATAATTATATATATATATTTTTTCTCTTAATTTTGTACATCCTGAGTAATAACCTTATTTTACGCTTCTAATATGAAATCTACATGTAATATTCTCTCCTCTAAAATCTATAGGTCTTCCATCTTGATCTGTTATCCAAATACTAAATTCACTCAATGTTTTTCTATTCTATGGTAAATAAACAAGATTAACTGGAGATTCTACAATTCTAAAACCTGGTTGCACCTTAGGTCCAAATGAATATAGAACTGGAGATGATATTCCATTAACAAACGATTCAGTTATACAATCGCAATTAACAAATATACTGTTGAACTCGATAATGTTAACAATATATTGTGATTCATTACGTCCTTTTGATAAAATTATATCATCAAAACCTAATATACTTCTCAGTGAATTAGGTATTGTGAAATCAACTTTATAGTCTGAATTTGTTATATCAATAATCGATTTCATAGTTGAAGTATTAGGTGATAAAGTTATGTAATAAGCATTACTAGCAGAATCCCAATCTCCATTTAGTTTCATCAACCTTTGAATCTCATCATTTATTGCTTCAATTTGATATGCTCCAATTTCAATAGTTATTAATTTCCAAGCATTTCCACCATCTACTGAATACTTAAAATTATTATTTGCTAGTGTAATATTTGCAAAACTATACCATGTCTCTAAATTTACAAGTGCAATTTCTAGATCATAATCATTAAGAATAATAGGATTAGGAAATTTAATAGTATAAACTTCGGCTGAATTATCATTATCTGGTTATCAGAATAGATTTAGATATAGACTTTTTCTGAAAGTAAGCAGAAATGGGTTCAAGGAGACTAATTATTTTCTGTTCCATTTATTACTAATTAATTTTACTTATAATATCCCTGAATTGTTTCTTAGTTATTATTCCTTTATTGAATAAAATATCTAAAATAGCATTAATTTCATTAAACATACTTTTATTTCCTGCTGAATATTCCCCAATCAATAGATTTAATCTTTCTTTTAATGTATCTACATTATCTGGTAGAATTATTGTAGTTTTTAGACCATTACCTAGCACTTGAACACCTTTATCCAATTCATTCAATCTATTTAGTTTTGCAAGAACGCTGTGTAACTTTTTACCTACTGTTCTATGTTGCCTGTAATCTAATCCAGAATCAATGCAAATAGTTAAATAGTTATCTAAATCTGTATCTAATATTCTTTCATCTAAATTAGGATTAACTCTATTCAACAATAACTCTAAACCTTGTGTAAGAATATATTCTTTATCTGCAATTTTAATTTTGTTATCTTTGAATAGAACATTGTAGTTACCAAATTTTACAGTATCAGAATCATTTTCTTCGTAATAAAAGATAGGTGAAACAGTTACGATTCCATGTTTACCTTTATTATTTATTCCAGGATTTCTTTTCATTAAACTAACCATTACTTCTTTATACATTTTATTATCACTTGGACTTTCCTGAAATACAGAATCTGTGTAAGTAGGTAATTGTACAACTTCTTCCTCCTCATATTCTGTGGCTTTAATCTTTTCTTGTATCCCATAATATTGTACGAGTGTTCTTAGATCATCGTAATTGATATGATTTAAAGGTTCTAGTGTTTTTATATCTTGTTCATTAAGATTCTGTATACCATCAGGATGCATAATTTTCTTTACTAATTCTGGATAGTTATTTAATTTGCTAATTAATTCTGCTAATAATGGTTGTTTTGCTATTGAGCTGATAATATCTAAACCTTGTTGTCTAGTTTCTTCCTTACATCTCCCTAAACCTCTAATAATATCTGTAAGTAAACGTGATGATCTATCATGTTTACCTTGTAAATCTGTTAACAATTGTTGAAACAAATCATCCGTTCTTGTAATCTGCTTACTGATAGTTAACTGTTGCGTATCTGTAATAGGTTTGTAGATTTCTTTTAGCTCTGTTTGTACATTTTGTTTAGCAATAACTTCATCATCAAATCTTTTCCTTAATCTTCTATTTTGAGTGGATACCTTCTTGAGCAATTCTTGATTTTCTCCATTCATCAACTCTTCTTTAAACCTTACCAATGAACTCATTTATTAACTGCATTTTTAAAATGATGATAAATTCAATTCTTGTTTGTAGAAAGATCCGATAATATCTTCACCGTTTAAATCTTTTATTTTATATGTTATCGGAGATGTATTGATAATTTTAGATACAGTGAATATTTCTTCAGTCCAATTTGTTTCGTAACCTTTTGAAAATAGTTTTTTATATTTATAAATTCTAACTCTATCACCTATTTTAAATTTAGGTTTCTCGTTTGTAGGTTGTGGTATGTAATTAATTTTGTGTTCATTTTCCAACTTTGATCCTTCAGTTGGAGTCATTTTGATTGTAGAATGAATTGTATTATTATATTCATGAATCAGTTTAGGTAAAGCATCTAAATATTTATTACTACCTGTTTCAGTAAAATATCTCCACATCTTTTCTTTAATAGTTCTATTAAATCTTTCAATAACAACAGCCTTACCTTCATTGAACGATTGATATAACTGTATTTCATTATCAGTTAAGAATTTCTGAAATTCTTTGTTAATAAATTCCTTTCCTGCATCAGTCCATAATTTTTTAGGTTTTCTTTCTTGGAATAACTGTTGAAATAATTCAATCATTTGTTTACCTGTCTTAACTTTTATTGGTATTGCCCAACCAAATTTAGAGAATACATCTATTACAGTGAGAATGTAATTGAATCCTTTATTTTGCTTTGCGTATTGTCTCATATCAACTAAATCTGCTGTTAGCTATATATATATATATATATATATATATATATATATATATATATATATATAGTAGTGCAAGTGTGGAATGTTGCAAGTGTGGAAGGATGGAAGGGTACAAGGGTGGAAGACTACAAGGGTGCAAAGTACATGGGTGATTCTGCCGTATGGTGAATGGAATTGTATATATTACATTGAAAATATTTTGCCATCTATTGAAAGCATTTTATTTGTCAGTAGTGGAAGTGGGTTAGGTGCATGGGTGGAAGGATGGAAGGGTACAAGAGTAGAAGAGTACAAGCGTGCAAAGGTGCATGAGTGATTCTGCCGTATGGTGAATGGAATTGTATATATTACATTGAAAATGATTGCCATCTATTGAAAGCATTTTATTTGGCATTTAATAAATAAATATTTTGAAAGCATGTAAAATTGAAATGAGGATGGTGAACCCTGCAGCACTACATAAAATCCTGCTACTGAAATATGATGCGTGGTTCATTCCAGCGTATCAAAATACTACGCAACAAAATCCTAAAATTAAGATATTCCAGGGAGACTTGTCTATCTGAATTACGCCATAAAATGGCGCATTTTACTGTATTGTATTGTATTGTATTAATAACACAATATATATTATAATATATTATAATATATATATATCATAATATATATATATTATAACATATAAAGGAATATATACATATATATATATATAATAATAATTTTAAAATAAAATTAATAATAATATTAATATTATAACCAATAACCATTTGCACTAAGTGCCAAATGAAATGCTTTCAATAGACGGCAATCATATTCAATATAAAATATAATTCCAATCACCAGACGACATAAGCACACTTGCATCTTGTGCAACCCATGTACTCTTATACCCTTGTACCCTTCCATTCTTTCACCCTTGCACCTTTACTCACGTCCACTAGTGCGAAGCATAAGCAGTTGCATTAAATGCCAAATAAAATGCTTTCAATAGATGGCAATCATTTTCAATGTAATATATACAATTCCATTCACCATACGGCAGAATCACCCATGCTCCTTTGCTTGCTTGTACTCCTCTACTCTTGTACCCTTCCATCCTTCCACCCTTGCACCTAACCACACTTCCACTACTGCCAAATAAAATGCTTTCAATAGATGGCAAAATATTTTCAATGTAATATATACAATTCCATTCACCATACGGCACAATCACCCATGTACCTTTGCACCCTTGTAGTCTTATACCCTTGTAGCCTTCCATCCTTCCACACTTGCAACTTTCCACACTTGCACTACTATAAATATATATATATATATATATATATATATATATATATATTTGTATATATGACCTCCACGTCCCTAACGTTAGCTAAATAAATATTTTGAAAGCATGTAAAATTGAAATAAGGATGGTGAACCCTGCAGCACTACATGAAGTCCTGCTACTGAAATATGATGCGTGGTTCATTCCAGCGTATCAAAATACTACGGAACAAAATCCTAAAATTAAGATATTCCAGGGAGACTTGTCTATCTGAATTACGCCATAATGTGGCGCAATTTACTGTAATGTATTGTATTGTATTGTATTAATAACAAAATATATAATATTATATATATATTATAATATATATATATATTATAATATATATATATTATAAAATATATAAGTATATATATACATATATATAAATATATATATATTTATATAATTATATATAATAATAATAATTTTAAAATAAAAAAAATAATAATATAAATATTTTAACCAATAACCATTTGCACTAAGTGCCAAATGAAATGCTTTCAATAGACGGCAATCATATTCAATATAATATATAATTCCATTCACCAGACGACATTACAAACTTGCAACGTGTGCAAACCCATGTCCTCTTATACCCTGGTACCACCTTCCAGTCTTACACCCTTGCACCTTTCCTAACGTCCACCAGTGCGAGAGCTGAAGCAATTGCCATTAAATGCCAAATAAATGCTTTCAATAGATGGCAATCTCTTCAATGTAATATAGTACATTCATTCACCATACGGCAGAATCACCATGGACCTGTACACTTGAGTCTTCTACCCTGTAACCTTCCATCCTTCCACACTTTGCAACTTTCCAACTTGCACTACTACAAATATATATATATATATATATATTATTATATTATGTTATGTTATTGTATATATATATATATATATGTGTATATATGACCTCACGTCCCTAAACGTAGCTACATAAGTATTTTGAAAGCATGTAAAAATTGACATGAGGTGGTTGAACCCATGCTGCACACAGAAAATCCGGCCTATGAAATATGACATGCGTGGTAATTCCAGAGTAGCAAAATATACGGAACAAAATCTAAAAGTAAGAGATGCCAGGAGGGACTTGTCTATCTGAATTACGCCATAAGGTGGCGCATTTTAATTGTATTGTATGGATTGTATAATAACATAATATATGATATTATATATAATATTATAAGTATATATATTATATAATATATATATATTATAAAAATATCTAAGTATATATATATATATATATCTATATATATATATATATATATATATATAGATATATAATTATAATTTTAAAATAATAATAATTAATAATATATTAAATTATAACAATAACCATTTGCACGAAGTGCCAAATGAATGCTTTTAATAGACGCAATCATATTCATTAATATATAATTCATTCACAAGACGGACATATAGCACATTGCACCTTGTGCAACCCATGTACTCTGATACCCTTGACCTTCCATTCTTCCACCCTTGCACCTTTCCTCACGTCCACCAGTGCGAAGCATAAGCATTTGCATTAAATGCCAAATAAAATGCTTTCAATAGATGGCAATCATTTTCAATGTAATATATACAATTCCATTCACCATACGGCAGAATCACCCATGCACCTTTGCACGCTTGTACTCTTCTACTGTTGTACCCTTCCATCCTTCCACCCTTGCACCTAACCACACATCAACTACTGCCAAATAAAATGCTTTCAATAGATGGCAAAATATTTTCAATGTAATATATACAATTCCATTCACCATACGGCAGAATAACCCATGTACCTTTGTACCCATGTAGTCTTCTACCCTTGTAACTTTCCATCCTTTCACACTTGCAACTTTCCACACTTGCACTACTATAAATATATATATATATATATATATATATATATATATATATATATGCATATATATATACATATTTGTATATATGACCTCCACGTCCCTAACGTTAGCTAAATAAATATTTTGAAAGCATGTAAAACTGAAATGAGGATGGTGAACCCTGCAGCATTACATAAAATCCTGCTACTGAAATGTGATGCGTGGTTCATTCCAGCGGATCAAAATACTACGGAATAAATTCCTAAAATTAACATATTCCAGGGAGACTTGTCTATCTGAATTACGCCATAGTGTGGCGCACTTTACTGTAATGTATTGTATTGTATTGTATAAGTAACACAATATATAATATAATATATATTATATATATATATATTATAATATATATATATTATAAAATATATCAGTATATATATACATATATATATATATATATATATATAGATATATATATTTATATATAATTATAATAATTTCAAAATAATAATAATAATAATATTAATAATATAACCAAAATCCATTTGCACTAAGTGCCAAATGAAATGCTTTTAATAGACGCAATCATATTCTATATAATATATAATTCCATTGATCAGACGACATAAGCACACTTGCACCTTGTGCAACCCATGTACTCTTATACCCTTGTACCCTTCCATTCTTCCACCCTTGCACCTTTCCTCATGTCCACCAGTGCGAAGCATAAGCAATTGCATTAAATGCCAAATAAAATGCTTTCAATAGATGGCAATAGATACCCTTCCATCCTTCCACTTTTGCACCTAACCACACTTCAACTACTGCCAAATAAAATGCTTTCAATAGATGGCAAAATATTTTCAATGTAATATATACAATTCCATTCACCATACGGCAGAATCACCCATGTAACTTTGCACCCTTGTAGTCTTCTACCATTGTACCCTTCCATCCTTCCACACTTGCAACTTTCCACACTTGCACTACTATAAAGATATATATATATATATATATATATATATATATATATATATATATATATATATATATATATATATATATAAATATACATATATATATATGTATATATGACCTCCACGTCCCTATCGTTAGCTAAATAAATGCGCCACTTTATGGCGTAATTCAGATAGACAAGTCTCCCTGGAATATCTTAAATTTAGGATTTTATTTTGTAGTATTTTGATACGCTGGAATGAATCACGCATCATATTTCAGTAGCTGGATTTTATGTAGTGCTGCAGGGTTCACCATCCTCATTTCAGTTTTACATGCTTTCAAAATATTTATTTAGATAACGTTAGGGACGTGGAGGTCATATATACATATATATATATATATATATATATATATATATATATTTATAGTAGTGCAAGTGTGGAAAGCTGCAAGTGTGGAGGGATGGAAGGTTACAAGGGTAGAAGACTACAAGGGTACAAAGGTACATGGGTGATTCTGCCGTATGGTGAATGGAATTGTATATATTACATTGAAAATATTTTGCCATCTATTGAAAGCATTTTATTTGTCAGTAGTGGAAGTGTGGTTAGGTGCATGGGGGGAAGGATGGAAGGGTACAAGAGTAGAAGAGTACAAGCGTGCAAAGGTGCATGAGTGATTGTGCCGTATGGTGAATGGAATTGTATATATTACATTGAAAATGATTGCCATCTATTGAAAGCATTTTATTTGGCATTTAATGCAATTGCTTAGGCTTCGCACTGGTGGACGTGAGGAAAGGTGCAAGGGTGCAAGAATGGAAGGGTACAAGGGTATAAGAGTACATGGGTTGCACAAGGTGCAAGTGTGCTTATGTCGTCTGGTGAATGGAATTATATATTATATTGAATATGATTGCGTCCATTAAAAGCATTTCATTTGGCACTTAGTCCAAATGGATTTTGGTTATATTATTAATACTATTATTATATTTTTTTTTAAATTATTATAATTATATATAAATATATATATATATATATATATATATATATATACTTATATATTTTATAATATATATATATTATAATATATATATATTATAATATATATATAATATATATTGTGTTATTGATACAATACAATACAATACATTGCAGTAGAATGCGCCACATTATGGCGTAATTCAAATTAAATGCTTTCAATAGATGGCAAAATATTTTCAATGTAATATATACAATTCCATTCACCATACGGCAGAATCACCCATGTACTTTGCACCCTTGTAGTCTTCCACCCTTGTACCCTTCCATCCTTCCACACTTGCAACTTTCCGCACTTGCACTACTATATATATATATATATATATATATATATGTATATATATATATATATATATATATATATTTGTATATATGACCTCCACGTCCCTAACGTTAGCTAAATAAATATTTTGAAAGCATGAAAAACTGAAGTGAGGATGGTGAACCCTGCAGCATTACATAAAATCCTGCTACTGAATAGTGATGCGTGGTTCATTCCAGCGCATCAAAATACTACGGAATAAAATCCTAAAATTAAGATATTCCAGGGAGACTTGTCTATCTGAATTACGCCATAATGTGGCGCATTCTACTGTAATGTATTGTATTGTATTGTATAAATAACACAATATATAATATTATATATTTATTATAATATATATATATTATAATATATATATATTATAAAATATATAAGTATATATATATATATATATATATATATATTTATATATAATTATAATAATTTAAAAAAAAAAATAATAATAATATTAATAATATAACCAAAATCCATTTGGACTAAGTGCCAAATGAAATGCTTTCAATAGACGGCATTCATATTCAATATAATATATAATTCCAATCACCAGACGACATAAGCACACTTGCATCTTGTGCAACTCATGTACTCTTATACCCTTGTACCCTTCCATTCTTTCACCCTTGCACCTTTACTCACGTCCACTAGTGCGAAGCATAAGCAGTTGCATTAAATGCCAAATAAAAAGCTTTCAATAGATGGCAATCATTTTCAATGTAATATATACAATTCCATTCACCATACGGCAGAATCACCCATGCACCTTTGCACGCTTGTACTCTTCTACTCTTGTACCCTTCCATCCTTCCACCCTTGCACCTAACCACAATTCCACTACTGCCAAATAAAATGCTTTCAATAGATGGCAAAATATTTTAAATGTAATATATACAATTCCATTCACCATACGGCAGAATCACCCATGTAACTTTGCACCCTTGTAGTCTTATACCCTTGTAACCTTCCATCCTTCCACACTTGCAACTTTCCACACTTGCACTACTATAAATATATATATATATATATATATATATATATATTTGCATATATGACCTCCACGTCCCTAACGTTAGCTAAATTAATATTTTGAAAGCATGTAAAATTGAAATAAGTATGGTGAACCCTGCAGCACTACATAAAATCCTGCTACTGAAATATGATGCGTGGTTCATTCCAGCGTATCAAAATACTACGGAACAAAATCCTAAAATTAAGATATTCCAGGCAGACTTGTCTATCTGAATTACGCCATAATGTGTGCATTTTACTGTAATGTATTGTATTGTATTGTATTAATAACACAATATATAATATTATATATATATTATAATATACATATACTATAGTATATATATATTATAAAATATATAAGTATATATATATATATATATATATATATTCATATATAATAATAATAATTTTAAAATAATAATAATAATAATAATATTAATAATATAACCAATAACCATTTGCACTAAGTGCCAAATGAAATGCTTTTAATAGACGGCAATCATATTCAATATAATATATAATTCCATTCACCAGACGACATAAGCACACTTGCACCTTGTACAACCCATGTACTCTTATACCCTTGTACCCTTCCATTCTTCCACCCTTGCACCTTTCCTCACGTCCACCAGTGCGAAGCATAAGCACTTGCATTAAATGCCAAATAAAATGCTTTCAATAGATGGCAATCATTTTAAATGTAATATATACAATTCCATTCACCATACGGCAGAATCACCCATGCACCTTTGCACGCTTGTACTCTTCTACTGTTGTACCCTTCCATCCTTCCGCCCTTGCACCTAACCACACTTCAACTACTGCCAAATAAAATGCTTTCAATAGATGGCAAAATATTTTCAATGTAATTTATACAATTCCATTCACCATACGGCAGAATTACCCATGTACCTTTGTACCCTGTAGTCTTCTACCCTTTTACCTTCCTCCTTCCCACACTTCAACTTCCACACTTGCACTACTAAATATATTATATATATATCGATATCTATATATAGATTAATATATATATATATATATATTTGTATAGATGCCCTCACGTCCCTAACGTTAGCTAAATGCTTATTATTGAAAGCATATAAAACTGGAAATGAGGATGTGAACCCTGCAGCACTACATAAAATCCGCTACTGCCAATAGTGCGTGGGTCATTCCAGCGTATCAAAATACTACGGAAAATCCTAAACTAACATATTCCATGGAGACTTGTCTATCTGAATTACGCCATCATGTGGCTCACTTACTGTAATTATTGTTTGTATTGTATACGTAACACAATATTAATATAATATATAATATATATAATATTATAGTATATTATATTCATTAAAATATAGAAATAAGAAAGCATGAAACAAACATATTGTATTAAATATATATACATATATATATATATATATATATATATATATATAAATATATATATATATATATATATTTATATATAATTATAATAATTTTAAAATAATAATAATAATAATATTAATAATATAACCAAAATCCATTTGCACTAAGTGCCAAATGAAATGCTTTTAACAGACGCAATCATATTCAATATAATATACAATTCCAATCACCAGACGACATAAGCACACTTGCACCTTGTGCAACCCATGTACTCTTATACCCTTGTACCCTTCCATTCTTCCACCCTTGCACCTTTCCTCACGTCCACCAGTGCGAAGCATAAGCAATTGCATTAAATGCCAAATAAAATGCTTTCAATAGATGGCAATCATTTTCAAAGTAATATATACAATTCCATTCACCATACGGCAGAATCACCCATGTACCTTTGTACCCTTGTAGTCTTCTACCCTTGTAACCTTCCATCCTTCCACACTTGCAACTTTCCACACTTGCACTACTATAAATATATATATATATATATATATATATATATATATATGTATATGTATGTATATATATATATATATTTGTATATATGACCTCCCCGTCCCTAACGTTAGCTAAATAAATATTTTGAAAGCATGTAAAACTGAAATGAGGATGGTGAACCCTGCAGCACTACATAAAATCCAGCTACTGAAATATGATGCGTGGTTCATTCCAGCGTATCAAAATACTACGGAATAAAATCCTAAATTTAAGATATTCCAGGGAGACTTGTCTATCTGAATTACGCCGTAATGTGGCGCACTTTACTGTAATGTATTGTATTGTATTGTATAAGTAACACAATATATAATATAATATATATTATATATATATATATTATAGTATATATATATTATAAAATATATTAGTATATATATACATATATATATATATATATATATATATATATATATATTTATATATAATTATAATAATTTTAAAATAATATTAATAATAATATTAATAATATAACCAAAATCCATTTGCACTAAGTGCCAAATGAAATGCTTTTAATAGACGCAATCATATTCAATATAATATATAATTCCATTCACCAGACGACATAAGCACACTTGCACCTTGTGCAACCCATGTACTCTTATACCCCTGTACCCTTCCATTCTTCCACCCTTGCACCTTTCCTCACGTCCACCAATGCGAAGCATAAGCAATTGCATTAAATGCCAAATAAAATGCTTTCAATAGATGGCAATCATTTTCAGTGTAATATATACAATTCCATTAACCATACGGCAGAATCACCCATGTACCTTTGTACCCTTGTAGTCTTCTACCCTTGTAACCTTCCATCCTTCCACACTTGCAACTTTCCACACTTGCACTACTATAAATAGATTATATATATATATATATATATATATATATATATATATATATATATGTATATATATATATATATATATTTGTATATATTACCTCCACGTCCCTAACGTTAGCTAAATAAATATTTTGAAAGCATGTAAAACTGAAATGAGGATGGTGAACCCTGCAGCACTACATAAAATCCAGCTACTGAAATAGGATGCGTGGTTCATTCCAGCGTATCAAAATACTACAAAATAAAATCCTAAATTTAAGATATTCCAGGGAGACTTGTCTATCTGAATTACGCCATAAAGTGGCGCATTTTACTGTATTGTATTGTATTGTATTAATAACATAATATATAATATTATATAAATATATTATAATATATATATATTATAATATATATATATTATAAAATATATAAGTATATATATATATATATATATATATATATATATATATATATATATTTATATATAATAATTATAATTTTAAAATAATAATAATAATAATAATATTAATAATATAACCAAAATCCATTTGCACTAAGTGCCAAATGAAATGCTTTTAATAGACGCAATCATATTCAATATAATATATAATTCCATTCACCAGACGACATAAGCACACTTGCACCTTGTGCAACCCATTTACTCTTATACCCTTGTACCCTTCCATTCTTCCACCCTTGCACCTTTCCTCACGTCCACCAGTGCGACATAAAGCAATTGCATTAATGCCAAAATAAAATGCTTTCACTAGATGGCATCATTTTCAATGTAATATATACAATTCCATTCACCATACGGCAGAATCACCCATGTCACTTTGCACCCTTGTAATCTTCTACTATTGTACCCTTCCATCCTTCCACACTTGCAACTTTCCACACTTGCACTACTCTAAATATATATATATATATATATATATATATATATTTATATTTGTATATACGACCTCCACGTCCCTAACGTTAGCTAAATCAATATTTTGAAAGCATGTAAAATTGAAATGAGGATGGTGAACCCTGCTGCACTACATAAAATCCTGCTACTGAAATATGATGCGTGGTTCTTTCCAGCGTATCAAAATACTACGGAACAAAATCCTAAAATTAAGATATTCCAGGGAGACTTGTCTATCTGAATTACGCCATAAAATGGCGCATTTTACTGTATTGTATTGTATTGTATTAATAACACAATATATATTATAATATATTATAATATATATATATTATAATATATATATATTATAAAATATAAAGGTATATATACTTATATATATATAATAATAATTTTAAAATAAAAATAATAATAATATTAATATTATAACCAATAACCATTTGCACTAAGTGCCAAATGAAATGCTTTCAATAGACGGCAATCATATTCAATATAATATATAATTCCATTCACCAGACGACATAAGCACACTTGCACCTTGTGCAACCCATGTACTCTTATACCCTTATACCCTTCCATTCTTCCACCCTTACACCTTTCCTCACGTCCACTAGTGCGAAGCATAAGCAATTGCATTAAATGCCAAATAAAATGCTTTCAATAGATGGCAATCATTTTCAATGTAATATATACAATTCCATTCACCATACGGCACAATCACCCATGCACCTTTGCACGCTTGTACTCTTCTACTCTTGTACCCTTCCATCCTTCCACCCCTGCACCTAACCACACTTCCACTACTGCCAAATAAAATGCTTTCAATAGATGGCAAAATGGTGAATGGAATTGTATAAATTACATTGAAAATATTTTGCCATCTATTGAAAGCATTTCATTTGGCAGTAGTTGAAGTGTGGTTAGGTGCAAGGGTGGAAGGATGGAAGGGTAAAACAGTAGAAGAGTACAAGCGTGCAAAGGTGCATGGGTGATTCTGCCGTATGGTGAATGGAATTGTATATATTACATTGAAAATGATTGCCATCTATTGAAAGCATTTTATTTGGCATTTAATGCAAGTGCTTATGCTTCGCACTGGTGGACGTGAGGAAAGGTGCAAGGGTGGAAGAATGGAAGTGTACAAGGGTATAAGAGTACATGGGTTGCACAAGGTGCAAGTGTGCTTATGTCGTCTGGTGAATGGAATTATATATTATATTGAATATGATTGCCGTCTATTAAAAGCATTTCATTTGGCACTTAGTGCAAATGGTTATTGGTTATAATATTAATATTATTATTATTATTAATATTTTAAAATTATTATTATTATATATAAATATATATATATATATATATATACTTATATATTTTATAATATATATATATTATAATATATATATATTATAATATATGTATAATATTATATATTGTGTTATTTATACAATACAATACAATACATTACAGTAAAATGCGCCACATTATGGCGTAATTCAGATAGACAAGTCTCCGTGGAATATCTTAGTTTTAGGATTTTATTCCGTAGTATTTCGATACGCTGGAATGAACCACACATCATATTTCAGTAGCAGGATTTTATGTAGTGCTGCAGGGTTCACCATCCTCATTTCAGTTTTACATGCTTTCAAAATATTTATTTAGCTAACGTTAGGGACGTGGAGGTCATATATACATATATATATATATATATATATATATATATATATATATATATATATTTATTTATAGTAGTGCAAGACTGGAAAGTTGCAAGTGTGGAAGGATGGAAGGGTACAAGGGTAGAAGACTACAAGGGTGCAAAGGTACATGGGTGATTCTGCCGTATGGTGAATGGAATTGTATATATTACATTGAAAATGTTTGCCATCTATTGAAAGCATTTTATTTGGCAGTAGTGGAAGTGTGGATAGGTGCAGGGGTGGAAGGATGGAAGGGTACAAGGGTAGAAGAGTACAAGCGTGCAAAGGTGCATGGTTGATTGTGCCGTATGGTGAATGGAATTGTATATATTACATTGAAAATGATTGCCATCTATTGAAAGCATTTTATTTGGCATTTAATGCAATTGCTTATGCTTCGCACTAGTGGACGTGAGGAAAGGTGCAAGGGTGGAAGAATGGAAGAGTACAAGGGTATAAGAGTACATGGGTTGCACAAGGTGCAAGTGTGCTTATGTCGTCTGTTGAATGGAATTATATATTATATTGATTATGATTGCCGTCTATTGAAAGCATTTCATTTGGCACTTAGTGCAAATGGTTATTGGTTATAATATTAAAATTATTATTATTTTTATTTTAAAATTATTATTATATATATATATATGTATATATACCTTTATATTTTATAATATATATATATTATATTATATATATATTATAATATATTATAATATATATTGTGTTATTAATACAATACAATACAATACAGTAAAATGCGCCATTTTATGGCGTAATTCAGATAGACAAGTCTCCCTGGAATATCTTAATTTTAGGATTTTGTTACGTAGTATTTTGATACGCTGGAATGAACCACGCATCATATTTCAGTAGCAGGATTTTATGTAGTGCAGCAGGGTTCACCATCCTCATTTCAATTTTACATGCTTTCAAAATATTTATTTAGCTAACGTTAGGGACGTGGAGGTCATATATACAAATATATATATATATATATTTATATCCATATATATATATATATATATATATATATATATATATATATATATATATATATTTATAGGAGTGCAAGTGTGGAAAGTTGCAAGTGTGGAAGGATGGAAGAATACAATGGTAGAAGACTACAAGGGTGCAAAGGTACATGGGTGATTCTGCCGTATGTTGAATGGAATTGTATATATTACATTGAAAATATTGTGCCATCTATGAAAGCATTTATTTGGCAGTAGTGGATAGGTGGTTCAGGTGATGCAGGGTGGAAGGATGGAAGGGTTACAAGAGTAGAAGCGTACAAGCGTGCAAAGGTGCATGGATGGGTGATTCTGCCGTATGGTGAATGGAATTGTATATATTACATTGAGAATGATTGCCATCAATTGAAAGCATTTTATTTGGCATTTAATGCAATTGCTTATGCTTCGCACTGGTGGACGTGAGGAAAGGTGCAAGGGTGGAAGAATGGAAGGGTACAAGGGTATAATAGTACAACGGTTGCACAAGGTGCAAGTGTGCTTATGTCGTCTGGTGAATGGAATTATATATTATATTGAGTATGATTGTCGTCTACTGAAAGTATTTCATTTGGCACTTAGTGCAAATGGTTATTGGTTATAATATTAATAATATTATTATTTTTATTTTAAAATTAATATTATTATATATAATTATATAAATATATATATATAAATATATATATATATGTATATATATACTTATATATTTTATAATATATATATATTATAATATATATATATTATAATATATATATAATATTATATATTGTGTTATTTATACAATACAATACAATACATTACAGTAAAATGCGCCACATTATGGCGCAATTCAGATAGACAAGTCTCCCTGGAATATCTTAATTTTAGGATTTTGTTCCGTAGTATTTTGATACGCTGGAATGAACCACGCATCATATTTCAGTAGCAGGATTTTATGTAGTGCAGCAGGGTTCACCATCCTCATTTCAATTTTACATGCTTTCAAAATATATATTTAGCTAACGTTAGGTACGTCGAGGTCATATATATAATATATATATATATATATATATATATATATATATATATATATATATATATATATATTTATAGTAGTGCAAGTGTGGAAACGTTGCAAGTGTGGAAGGATGGAAGGTTACAAGGGTAAAAGACTACAAGGGTGCAAAGTTACATGGGTGATTCTGCCGTATGGTGAATGGAATTGTATATATTACATTGAAAATATTTTGCCATCTATTGAAAGCATTTTATTTGGCAGTAGTGGAAGTGTGGTTAGGTGCAAGGGTGGAAGGATGGAAGGGTACAAGAGTAGAAGAGTACAAGCGTGCAAAGCTGCATGGGTGATTCTGCCGTATGGTGAATGGAATTGTATATATTACATTGAAAATGATTGCCATCTATTGAAAGCATTCTATTTGGCATTTAATGCAATTGCTTATGTTTCGCACTAGTGGACGTGAGGAAAGGTGCAAGGGTGGAAGAATGGAAGAGTACAAGGGTATAATAGTACATGGGTTGCACAAGGTGCAAGTGTGCTTATGTCGTCTGGTGAATGGAAATATATATTATATTGAATATGGTTGCCGTCTATTGAAAGCATTTCATTTGGCACTTAGTGCAAATGGCTATTGGTTATAATATTAATATTATTATTATTTTTATTTTAAAATTATTATTATCTATATATATATGTATATATACCTTTATATTTTATAATATATATATATTATAATATATATATATTATAATATATTATAATATATATTGTGTTATTAATACAATACAATACAGTAAAATGCGCCATTTTATGGCGTAATTCAGATAGACAAGTCTCCCTGGAATATCTTAATTTTAGGATTTTGTTCCGTAGTATTTTGATACGCTGGAAAGAACCACGCATCATATTTCAGTAGCAGGATTTTATGTAGTGCAGCAGGGTTCACCATCCTCATTTCAATTTTACATGCTTTCAAAATATTCATTTAGCTAACGTTAGGGACGGGGAGGTCATATATACAAATATATATATATATATATATATATATATATATATATATATATATATATTTATAGTAGTGCAAGTGTGGAAAGTTGCAAGTGTGGAAGGAGGGAAGGTTACAAGGGTATAAGACTACAAGGGTGCAAAGGTACATGGGTGATTTTGCCGTATGGTGAATGGAATTGTATATATTACATTGAAAATATTTTGCCATCTATTGAAAGCATTTTATTTCGCAGTAGTGGAAGTGTGGTTCGGTGCAAGGGTGGAAGGATGGAAGGGTACAAGAGTAGAAGAGTACAAGCATGCAAAGGAGCAGGGGTGATTCTGCCGTATGGTGAATGGAATTGTATATATTACATTGAAAATGATTGCCATCTATTGAAAGCATTTTATTTGGCATTTAATGCAACTGCTTATGCTTCGCACTAGTGGACGTGAGTAATGGTGCAAGGGTGGAAGAATGGAAGGGTACAAGGGTATAAGAGTACATGGGTTGCACAAGGTGCAAGTGTGCTTATGTCGTCTGGTTTTTGGAATTATATATTATATTGAATATGATTGCCGTCTATTGAAAGCATTTCATTTTGCTCTTAGTGCAAATGGTTATTGGTTGTAATATTAATATTATTATTATTATTATTTTAAAATTATTATTATTTTATATATTTATATATATATATATATATATATATATATATATATATACTTATATATTTTATAATATATATATTATAATATATCTATATTATAATATATATATAATATTATAAATTGTGTTATTAATTCAATACAATACAATACATTACAGTAAAATGCGCCACATTATGGCGTAATTCAGATAGACAAGTCTCCATGGAATATCTTAATTTTAATATTTTATTCCGTAGTATTTCGATACGCTGGAATGAACCACACATCAAATTTCAGTAGCAGGATTTTATGTATTGCTGCAGGGTTCACCATCCTCATTTCAGTTTTATATGCTTTCAAAATATATATTTAGCTAACGTTAGGGACGGGGAGGTCATATATACAAATATATATATATTCTCTAATATATATTATCTAGAGTATATTTAGCGTAGTGCAAGTGTGGAAAGTTGCAGTGTGGAAGGATGGAAGGGTACAAGAGTAGAAGAGTACAAGCGTGCAAAGGTGCATGGGTGATTCTGCCGTATGGTGAATGGAATTGTATATATTACATTGAAAATGATTGCCATCTATTTAAAGCATTTTATTTGGCATTTAATGCAATTGCTTATGCTTCGCACTGGTGGACGTGAGGAAAGGTGCAAGGGTGGAAGAATGGAAGGGTACAAGGGTATAAGAGTACATGGGTTGCACAAGGTGCAAGTGTGCTTATGTCGTCTGGTGAATGGAATTATATATTACATTGAATATGATTGCGTCTATTAAAAGCATTTCATTTGGCACTTAGTGCAAATGGATTTTGGTTATATTATTAATATTATTATTATTACTATTTTAAAATTATTATTATTATATATAAATATATATATATATATATATATATATATATATATATACTTATATAATTTATAATATATATATATTATATTATATATATATGTTATAATATATATATAATATTATATATTATGTTATTAATACAATACAATACAATACAGTAAAATGCGCCACTTTATGGCGTAATTCAGATATACAAGTCTCCCTGGAATATCTTAAATTTAGGATTTTATTTTGTAGTATTTTGATACGCTGGAATGAACCACGCATCATATTTCAGTAGCTGGATTTTATGTAG
>CAJHZI010000703.1:457500-475000 GCA_905160935.1 Enchytraeus crypticus | reverse complement strand
ATTGAAAATGATTGCCATCTATTGAAAGCATTTTATTTGGCATTTAATGCAAGTGCTTATGCTTCGCACTGGTGGACGTGCGGAAAGGTGCAAGGGTGGAAGAATGGAAGGGTACAAGGTATAACGTACATGGGTTGCACAAGGTGCAAGTGTGCTTAAGTCGTTGAGTGATGGATTATATATTATATGAATATGATTGTCGTTATTGAAACATTTCATTGGCACTTAGTGCAATGGATATGCGTTATAATATTAATATTTTTAGTAATTATTATTTTTAATTATTAATTAATATAATATAATATCTATATATATATATATATAATAATATAGATATATATATACTTATATATTTTATAGCATATATATATTATAATATATATTATATTAATAATAAATAATATTAGAGTAGGTTGTGTTATTAATACAATACAATACACTACAGTAAAATGCGGCCAATTTTGGCGTAATTGAGATAGACAAGTCTACCGGAATATTTAAATTCAGGAATTGTTCCGTAGTATTTTGATACGCTGGAAAGAACCACGCATCATATTTCAGTAGCAGGATTTTATGTAGTGCTGCAGGGCTCACCATCCTCATTTCAATTTTACATGCTTTCAAAGTATTTATTTAGCTAACGTTAGGGACGTGGAGGTCATATATACAAATATATATATATATATATATATATATATATATATATTTATAGTAGTGCAAGTGTGGAAAGTTGCAAGTGTGGAAGGAGGGAAGGTTACAAGGGGATAAGGACTTACAAGGGTGCAAAGTTACATGGGTGATTCTGCCGTATGGTGAATGGAATTGTATATATTACATTGAAAATATTTTGCCAACTATTGAAAGCATTTTATTTGGCAGTAGTGGAAGTGTGGTTAGGTGCAAGGGTGGAAGGATGGAAGGGTACAAGAGTAGAAGAGTACAAGCGTGCAAAGGTGCATGGGTGAATCTGCCGTATGTTGAATGGAATTGTATATATTACATTGAAAATGATTGCCATCTATTGAAAGCATTTTATTTGGCATTTAATGCAATTGCTTGTGCTTCGCACTGGTGGACGTGAGTAAAGGTGCAAGGGTGGAAGAATGGAAGGTTACAAGGGTATAATAGTACAAGGGTTGCACAAGTTGCAAGTGTGCTTATGTCGTCTGGTGAATGGAATTATATATTATATTGAATATGATTGCCGTCTATTGAAAGCATTTCATTTGGCACTTAGTGCAAATGGATATTGGTTATAATATTAATATTATTATTATTTTTATTTTAAAATTATTATTATATATATATATATATATATATATACTTATATATTTTATAATATATATATATTATATTATATATATATTATAATATATATATAATATAATATTATTTTAAAATTATTATTATTATATATAAATATATATATATAAATATATATATATACTTATATATTTTATAATATATATATATTATATTATATATATATTATAATATATATATAATATTACATATTGTATTATTAATACAATACAATACAATACAGTAAAATGCGCCACTTTATGGCGTAATTCAGATAGACAAGTCTCCCTGGTATATCTTAAATTTAGGATTTTATTCCGTAGTATTTTGATACGCTGGAATGAACCACGCATCATATTTCAGTAGCAAAATTTTATGTAGTGCTGCAGGGTTCACCATCCTCATTTCAGATTTACATGCTTTCAAAATATTTATTTAGCTAACGCTAGGGACGTGGAGGTCATGTATACATATATATATATATATATATATATATATATATATATATATATATATATATATATATATATTGATTGTAGTGCAAGTGTGGATATCTGCAAATGTGGAAGGATGGAAGGGTACAAGGGTAGAAGACTACAGGGGTGCAAAGGTACATGGGTGATTCTGCCGTATGGTGAATGGAATTGTATTTATTACATTGAAAATATTTTGCCATCTATTGAAAGCATTTTATTTGGCAGTAGTGGAAGTGTGGTTAGGTGCAAGGGTGGAAGGATGGAAGGGTACAAGAGTAGAAGAGTACAAGCGTGAAAAGGTGCATGGGTGATTCTGCCGTATGTTGAATGGAATTGTATATATTACATTGAAAGTGATTGCCATCTATTTAAAGCACTTTATTTGGCATTTAATGCAATTGCTTATGCTTCGCACTGGTGGACGTGAGGAAAGGTGCAAGGGTGGAAGAATGGAAGGGTACAAGGGTATAATAGTACAACGGTTGCACAAGGTGCAAGTGTGCTTATGTCGTCTGGTGAATGAAATTATATATAATATTGAATATGATTGCCGTCTATTGAAAGCATTTCATTTGGCACTTAGTGCAAATGGTTATTGCTTATAATATTAATATTATTTTAATTTTTATTTTAAAATTATTATTATTATATATAATTATATAAATATATATATATATATATATATATATATATATATATATATATATATATATATATGTATATATATACTTCTATATTTTATAATATATATATATTATAATATATATTTATTATAATATATATATATTATAATATATATATATAATATTATATATTATGTTATTAATACAATACAATACAATACATTACAGTAAAATGCGCCACATTATGGCGTAATTCAGATAGACAAGTCTCCCTGGAATATCTTAATTTTAGGATTTTGTTCCGTAGTATTTTGATACGCTGGAATGAACCACGCATCATATTTCAGTAGCAGGATTTTATATAGTGCAGCAGGGTTCACCATCCTCATTTCAATTTTACATGCTTTCAAAATATTTATTTAGCTAACGTTAGGGACGTGGAGGTCATATATACAAATATATATATATATATATATATATACATATATATATATATATATATATATATATATATATATTTATAGTAGTGCAAGTGTGGAAAGCTGCAAGTGTTGAAGGATGGAAGGGCACAAGGGTAGAAGACTACAGGGGTGCAAAGGTACATGGGTGATTCTGCCGTATGGTGAATGGAATTGTATATATTACATTGAAAATATTTTGCCATCTATTGAAAGCCTTTTATTTGGCAGTAGTGGAAGTGTGGTTAGGTGCAAGGGTGGAAGGATGGAAGGGTACAAGTGTAGAAGAGTACAAGCGTGCAAAGGTGCATGGGTGATTCTGCCGTATGGTGAATGGAATTGTATATATTACATTGAAAATGATTGCCATCTATTGAAAGCATTTTATTTGGCATTTAATGCAATTGCTTAGGCTTCGCACTGGTGGACGTGAGGAAAGGTGCAAGGGTGGAAGAATGGAAGGGTACAAGGGTATAAGAGTACATGGTTGACAAGGTTGCCAGTGTGCTCCTGTCGTTGGTGAAGGAATTATATATTATACTGAATATGGTTGTTGTCGATTGAAATAATTTCATTGGCACTTAGTGCAAAATGGATATTGGTTCTAATATTAATATTGTATTATTATTATTTTAAAATTATTATTATTTATATATAAATATATGATATCTATTATATATATATATATATATATATATATCTATATTATATAGACTATATATTTTATATATATATTATAATATATATATATTATAATATATTATAATATATACTGTGTTATTAATACAATACAATACAATACAGTAAAATGCGCCATTTAATGGCGTAATTCAGATAGACAAGTCTCCCTGGAATATCTTAATTTTAGGACTTTGTTCCGTAGTATTTTGATACGCTGGAATGAACCACGCATCATATTTCAGTAGCTGGATTTTATGTAGTGCTGCAGGGTTCACCATCCTCATTTCAGTTTTATATGCTTTCAAAATATTTATTTAGCTAACGTTAGGGACGGGGAGGTCATATATACAAATATATATATATATATACATACATATACATATATATATATATATATATATATATATATATATATTTATAGTAGTGCAAGTGTGGAACGTTGCAAGTGTGGAAGGATGGAAGGTTACAAGGGTAAAAGACTACAAGGGTGCAAAGCTGCATGGGTGATTCTGCCGTATGTTGAATGGAATTGTATATATTACATTGAAAATGATTGCCATCTATTGAAAGCATTTTATTTGGCAGTAGTGTAAGTGTGGTTAGGTGCAATTGTGGAAGGATGGAAGGGTAAAAGAGTAGAAGAGTACAAGCGTGCAATGATGCATGGGTTATTCTGCCGTAGGGTGAATGGAATTGTATATATTACATTGAAAATGATTGCCATCTATTGAAAGCATTTTATTTGGCATTTAATGCAATTGCTTGTGCTTCGCACTGGTGGACGTGAGGAAAGGGGCAAGGGTGGAAGAATGGAAGGGTACAAGGGTATAAGAGTACAAGGGTTGCACAAGGTGCAAGTGTGCTTATATTGTCTGGTGAATGAAATTATATATTATATTGAAAATGATTGCCGTCTATTGAAAGCATTTCATTTGGCACTTAGTGCAAATGGATATTGGTTATAATATTAATATTATTATTATTATTATTTTAAAATTATTATTATTATATATAAATATATATATATATATATATATATATATATATACTTATATATTTTATAATATATATATATTATTTTATATATATATTATAATATATATATGGTAGGAATACCATTACAATACCAATACAGTACAGTAAAATGCGCCACATGTATGGCGCCATAATTCAGATAGAAAGTCTCCTGGAAGATCTTAATGTTAGGATTTTATTCCGTAGTATTTTGATACGCTGGAATGAACCACGCATCATATTTCAGTAGCAGGATTTTATGTAGTGCTGCAGGGTTCACCATCCTCATTTCAGTTTTACATGCTTTCAAAATATTTATTGAGCTAACGTTAGGGACGTGGAGGTCATATATACATATATATATATATATATATATATATATATATATATATATATATATATATATATTTATAGTAGTGCAAGTGTGGAAAGTTGAAAGTGTGGAAGGATGGAAGGATACAATGGTAGAAGACTACAAGGGTGCAAAGTTACATGGGTGAATCTGCCGTATGGTGAATGGAATTGTATATATTACATTTAAAATATTTTGCCATCTATTGAAAGCATTTTATTTGGCAGTAGTGTAAGTGTGGTTAGGTGCAAGGGTGGAAGGATGGAAGGGTACAAGGGTAGAAGAGTACAAGCGTGCAAAGATGCATGGGTGATTCTGCCGTATGGTGAATGGAATTGTATATATTACATTGAAAATGATTGCCATCTATTGAAAGAATTTTATTTGGCATTTAATGCAATTGCTTATGCTTCGCACTGGTGGACGTGAGGAAAGGTGCAAGGGTGGAAGAATGGAAGGGTACAAGGGTATAAGAGTACAAGGGTTGCACAAGGTGCAAGTGTGTTTATATCGTCTGGTGAATGAAATTATATATTATATTGAATATGATTGCCGTCTATTGAAAGCCTTTCACTTGGCACTTAGTGCAAATGGATATTGGTTATAATATTAATATTATTATTATTATTATTTTAAAAATATTATTATTATATATAAATATATATATATATATATATATATACTTATTTATTTTATAATATATATATATTATAATATATATATATATTATAATTTATATATAATATTATATATTGTGCTATTAATACAATACAATACAATACATTACAGTAAAATACGCCACATTATGGCGTTATTCAGATAGACAAGTCTCCCTGGAATATCTTAACTTTAGGACTTTATTCCGTAATATTTTGATACGCTTTAATGAACCACGCATCATATTTCAGTAGCAGATTTTTATGTGGTGCTGCAGGGTTCACCATCCTCATTTCATTTTTACATGCTTTCAACATATTGATTTAGCTAACGTTAGGGACGTGGAGGTCATCTATATATATATATTATATACTCTATAGATATATTATATAGATATATATAGGACCTCCACCCCCAAGTCCTAAACGTCTGGCTTCAAATCAACTATTTGAAAGCATGGTAAAAAATGAAATCGGCCTGGTGAAAACTGCAGCACTAGATCAAAATCTGTTACTGAAATATGATGCGTGATTAATTCCAGCGTAACAAATTATTACGGAATAAAATCCTAATCAAAAGTGTAATCATTTTCAATGTAATATATACAATTCCATGCACCATACGGCAGAATCACCATGCACCTTTGCACGCTGTACTCTTCTACCCTTGTACCCTTCATCCTTCCACCCTTGCACCTTTCCACACTTCCACTACTGCCAAATAAAATGCTTCAATAGATGGCAACATTTTCAATGTAATATATACAAATTCCATTAACCATACGGCAGAATCACCCAGGACGTTGCCCCTTGTAGTCTTATACCCTTGTACCCCTTCCTTCATTCCACACGCAATTTCCAGACCACTAATATATATATATATATATATTATATATATAATATATATATATAATATATATATATATATATATATATGACCTCCACGTCCCTAAGTTAGCTAAATTAAATTTGAAGCTTGTAAACTGAAAGGGGGGTGAAACCTGCGGCACTACTAAAAACTAACTGAATATGATGCGGGTTCATGGCGTATCAAAATGCTACGGAATTAAAATCCTAAAATTAAGATATTCCAGGGAGAATTGTCTATCTGAATTACGCCATAATGTGGCGCATTTTACTGTAATGTATTGTATTGATTGTATATATAACAAAATATAATATATATATATATTATAATATATATCTATTATAATATATATATATGTTATAAAATATATCAGTATATATAAACATATATATATATATATATATATATATATTTATTTATATATAATTATAATAATTTTAAAATAATAATAATAATAATATTAATAATATAACCAAAATCCATTTGCACTAAGTGCCAAATGAAATGCTTTTAATAGACGCAATCATATTCAATATAATATATAATTCCATTCACCAGACGACATAAGCACACTTGCACCTTGTGCAACCCATGTACTCCTATACCCTTGTACCCTTCCATTCTTCCACCCTTGCACCTTTCCACACACCCACCAGTGCGAAGCATAACCAATTGCATTAAATGCCAAATAAAATGCTTTCAATAGATGGCAATCATTTTCAATGTAATATATACAATTCAATTCACCATACGGCAGAATCACCCATGCACCTTTGCACCCTTGTACTCTTCTACCCTTGCACCCGGCCATCATTCCACCCTTGCACCTATCCACCTTTCCACACTTCCACTATTGCACCTTAGCACCCTTATACCATTGCACCCTTGCACCCTTGTACCCTTGTACCCTTCTGATATTCCAATCTTCTACTCTATCTTTCTCTTTCCTCTCTCTCTCTCTCAACCTCAGTAATTTCTCTATCACTCTCTGGATGTGTGGAAAGGTGCAATGGTGGAAGAATGGAAGGGTACAAGGGTAGAAGAGTACAAGGGTTGCGCAAGGTGCAAGTGTGATTATGTCGTCTGGTGAATGGAATTATATATTATATTGAATATGATTGCCTTCTATTGAAAGCATTTCATTTGGCAGTTAGTGCAAATGGTTATTGGTTATATTATTAATATTATTATTATTATTATATTAAAATTATTATATATATATATATATATATATATATATATATTATAATATATATATATATAATATTATATATAGTGTTATTAATACAATACAATACAATACATAACAGTAAAATACGCCACATTATGGCGTAATTCAGATAGACAAGTCTCCCTGGAATATCTTAACTTTAGGATTTTATTCCGTAATATTTTGATACGCTTGAATGAACCACGCATCATATTTCAGTAGCAGATTTTATATATATATATATCTATATATATATATATATATATATATATGTATATATATTTATATATAATAATAATAATTTTAATATAATAATAATATTAATATTAATAGTATAACCAATAACCAATTGCACAAAGTTCCAAATGAAATGCTTTCAATAGACGGCAATCATATTCAATATAATATATAATTCCATTCACCAGACGACATAATCACACTTGCACCTTGCGCAACCCTTGTACTCTTGTACCCTTGTACCCTTCCATTCTTCCACCTTTCCACACATCCACCAGAGCGAAGCATAGCCAATTGCATTAAATGCCAAACAAAATGCTTTCAATAGATGGCAGCTATTTTCAATGTAATATATACAATTCCATTCACCATACGGCAGAATCACCCATACACCTTTGCATCCTTGTACTCTTCTACCCTTGTACCCTTCCATCCTTCCACCCTTGCACCTTTTCACACATCCACCAGTGCGAATCATAAGGAATTGCACTAAATACCAAATAAAATGCTTTGAATGGATGGCAATCATTTTCAATATAATATATAATTCCATTCACCATACGGCGGAATCACCCTTGCACCTTTGCACCCTTGTACTCTTCTACCCTTGCACCCTGCCATCATTCCACCCTTGCACCTATCCACCTTTCCACACTTCCACTATTGCACCCTAGCACCCTTATACCCTTGCACCCTTGCACCCTTGTAGCCTTGTACCTTTCTAATATTCCACACTTCTACTCTATCTTTCTTTGACATCTCTATCTTTCTCAACCTCAGTAATTTCTCTATCCCTCTCTATATCACTCTCTCTCTCTCTCGTTCTTTCTCTCTCTCTCTCGGCCTCTATCACATGCACATTCATGTTATCTCCCCTCTCCCTCTCTCTCTCTCTGTCTCTCTCTCTCTCTCTTACTCTGTCTCATCCTCAATGTTTACTCTCTCTCTCTCTCTCTCTCTTTCTATATATCTCTCTCTCCCAATCCACTCTTCAAATCTTCCAATCTTCCACCCTTCCACCCTTGCATCCATGCACCCATGCACCCTTGCTCCCTTGCACTCTTCTACCCTTGCACCCTTCCATCTTTCCACTCTTGCACCATTCCATCTTTACGCCATTCCACCATTGCACCCTTGCACCCTTGCACCCTTGTACCTTTCCAATCTTCCAATCCTCCACTCTATCTTTCTCAAGGCTCTAATCTAGGCTCTAATCAAGGCTCTAATCTCAAGATTTTTCAAGCTGGTCCCTTATTCACGAATATGCCGGGCTCGACGAAGCCTAACTTCGTTTGTGGCATTGTGACATTAGCAGGGACATTGTCAGTGGCAGAGGCAGTGTGGCAGGTGGCAGTGGGTCAGGGCGTATGTTTGGCAGTGTATCATTGAAAGTGGAAGTGGAAGATTCAGTGGCAGTGTGGCAATGGCAGTGGCAATGGCAGTGGCAGTGACAGTGGCAGTGGGGCAGTGGGGCAGTGGGGAGTGTGGAAGTGGGGCAGTGTGGCATTGGAAGTGAAAGTGGTAGTGGCAGTGGTAGTGTGGTGGTGTGGCAGTGTGGCTGTGGAAGTGGCAGTTTGGAAGTGGCAGAGTGGCAGTGGCAGTGTAGCAGTGACAGTGTGGCTGTGAGGCAGTGTGGCAATGGGAGTGTCAGTGGCAGTGTGGCAGTGGAAGTGGAAGAGTGGCAGTGGCAGTGTGGTAGTGGCCGTGTGGTTGTGTGGCCGTGTGGCAGTGGGATTTGCTGTAGCAGTGGTAGTGGTAATGGCAGTGGAATTGGCTGTGTGGATGTGTGGCAGTGTGGCAGTATGGCCGTAATAGTGGCACTGGATGTGTGGCTGTGTGGCAGTGGGAGTGGCAGTGGGAGTGGCAGTGGACTATGGTAGTGTGGTATTAACAGTGGCAGTGTGGCATTGACATTGTGGCAATGGCAGTGGGGCAGTGGAGCAGTGTGGCAGTGGCAGTTGGGCAGTGGGGAAGTTGGGCAGTGTGGCATTGGAAGTGGAAGTGGCAGTGGCAGAGTGGCATTGGCAGAGTGGCAGTGGCAGTGGTAGTGTGGTAGTTGGTTGTGTGGCAGTGTGGTAGTGGGAGTTACACAATGGTAGTGTGACAATAACCGTGGCATTGGCAGCGACAGTGGCAGTGGTAGTGGAAGTGGCAGTGGGGCAGTGGGGAGTGTGGAAATGGGGCATTGTGGCATTGGAAGTGGAAGTGTCAGTGGCAGTGTGGCAATGGCAGTGGTAGTGCGGTAGTGTGGCAGTGGAAGTGGCAGTGTGGAAGTTTCAGTGTAGAAGTTGCAGAGTGGCAGTGGTAGTGTGGCAGTGTGGCAGTGTGGCAGTGGCAGTGGGGCTGTGGGGCAGTTTGGAAGTGGCAGTGGCAGTGACGGTGGCATTATTGCAGTGTGACATTGGCAGTGATATTGGCAGTGGCAGTGTGGCAAGTGGCAGTGGTAGTGGCAGTGTGGCAGTGGAAGTGGCAGTTTGGAAGTGGCAGAGTGGCAGTGGCAGTGTCGCAGTGACAGTGTGCCTGTGAGGCAGTGTGGCATTGGGAGTGTCAGTGGCAGTGTGGCAGTGGAAGTGGCAGTGGCAGTTGCAGTAGTAGTGGCAGTGGATGTGTGGCTGTGTGGAAGTGAAAGTCGCAGTAGCATTATGGTAGTGTGGCAATGACAGTGGCATTGGTAGCGGCAGTGACAATGTCGCAGTGGCAGTGTTCAGTGCGGCAGTGGCAGTGGGGCAGTGGGGAAGTGGGGCAGTGTGGTACTGGAAGTGGAAGTGGCACTGGCAGTGTGGCAGTGGCAGTGGTAGTGTGGTGGTGTGGCAATGTGGCAGTGTGGCAGTGGAATTGGCAGTGTGGCAGTGTGGCAGTTTGGCACTGTGGCAGTATGGCAGTGATAGTGGCAATGAATGTGTTTATGTGTGGCAGTGGCAGTGGAAGTGAATTATGGTAGTTTGGCAATAACAGTGGCAGTGGCAGTGTGGCAGTGGAGCATTTGGGCAGTGCCAGTGGCAGTGGCAGTGGCAGTGGGGCAGTGTGGCAGTGTGGTATTTGAAGTGGGAGTGGCAGTCGCAGCGTGGCAGTGGCAGGGGCAGTGTGGAAGTGTGGCTTTGTGGCAGTGTGGCAGTGGGAGTGGCTTTATGGCAGTGTGACATTGGCAGTGACATTGGCAGTCGCAGTGGCAGTGTGGCAGCTGGCAGTGAGTCAGTGGGTAAGTGGGGCAGTGGGGCATGGGAAGTGGAAGTGGAAGATTCAGTGGCAGTGTCTCAATGGCAGTGGTAGTGCGGTGGCTTGGCAGTGTGGCAGTGGAAGTGGCAGTGTGGAAGTGGCAGTGTGGTAGTGATGGTGGCAGTGGCAGTGTCTGTGGCAGTGGTATTGGCAGTGGAAGTGGCAGTGTGGTAGTGTGGCAGTGTGGCAGTGTGGCAGTATGGCAGTGATAGTGGCAATGGAGGTGTGGCTGTGTGGCAGTGGGAGTGGCAGTGGATTATCTGTAGTGTGGCAGTAACAGTGGCAGTGGCAATGTGGCAGTGGCAGTGTGGCAGTGGCAGTGGCAGTGTGGTAGTGTGGCTGCGTGGCAGTGTGACAGTGGGAGTGGCATTATGGTAGTGTGACATTAACTGTGGCATTAACAGTGGCAGTGGGGCAGTGGCGAGTGGGGAAGTGGGGCAGTGTGGTATTGGAAGTGGAAGTTACAATGGCAGTGTGGCAGTGGCAGTAGTAGTGTGTTGTGGTGTTGCAGTGTGGCAGTGGAAGTGGCAGTGTGGAAATGGCAGACTGGCAGTAGCAGTGTGGCAGTGTGGTAGTGTGGCAGTGTGGCAGTGTGGCAGTGTGGCAGTGTGGCAGTGGAAGTGGCAGTGGAAGTATGGCTGTGAGGCAGAGGAAGTGGCGGTGGCACTGGCAGTGGTAGTGTGGCAGTGGGAGTGGCAGTGGCAGGGTGGCATTGTGGCAGTGGGGCAGTGTGGCAGTGGCAGTGGGGCAGTGGGTATGTGGGGCAGTGTGGCATTGGAAGTGGAAGTGGAATTGGCAGTGGCAGGGTGGCAGTGGTTGTGTGGTAGTGTGGCTGTGTGGCAGTGTGGCAGTGGGAGTGGCTTTATGGTAGTGTGACATTAACAGTGGCATTGGCAGTGGCAGTGGCAGCAACGCAGTGGGGAGTATGGAAATGGGGCACTGTTTCATTGGAAGTGTAAATGGCAGTGTTGCAGTGGCAGACGTAGTGTGGTAGTGTGGCAGTGTGACAGTGTGGCAGTGGAAGTGGCAGTGGTAGTGTGGCTGTGTCAGTGTGGCAGTGTGATTGGCAGTTGCAGTGGGGCAGTGGAGCAGTGGCAGTGGGGCATTGGGGCAGTGGAGCAGTTGGGCATTGGCAGTGGCAGTCGCCTTATGGCAGTGTGACATTGTCAGTATCATTGGCAGAGGCAGTGTGGCAGCGTGGCAGTGGGTGTGGCAGTGAAAGTATGTCAGTGGGGCAGAGGAAGTGGCAGTGGCAGTGGCAGTGGCAGTGGCAGTGGAAGTGGTACTGGCAGTGTGGCAGTGTGGCAGTGTTGCAGTATGGCAGTGATAGTGTCAATGGAAGTGCGGCAGTATGGCAGTGATAGTGGCAATCGATGTGTGGCTGTGTGGCATTGGGAGTAGCAGTGGATTATGGTAGTATGGCATTAACAGTGGCAGTGTAGCACTGGCAGTGTGGCAGTAGCAGTGGGGCAGTGCAGCAGTGTGGCAGTGGCAGAGTGGCAGTGGGGCATTTGGGCAGTGGCAGTGGCAGTGGCAGTGGCAGTGGCAGTGGCAGTGGGGCAGTGGAGCAGTGTGGCATTGGAAGTGAAAGTGGCAGTGGCTGTGTGGCATTGGCAGAGGTAGTGTGGTAGTGTTGCAGTGTGGCAGTGGTAGTGTGGCAGTGTCACTGACAGTTGCAGTGTGGCAGTGGGGCAGTGGGGCAGTAGCGCAGTGGGGCATTGGGGCGGTGGGGCAGTTGGACAGTGGCAGTGGCAGTGGCATAATGGCAGTGTGACAGTGGCAGGGACATTGGCAGTGGCAGTGGCAGTGTGGCAGGTGGCAGTGTGGCAGGTGGCTGTGGGGCAGTGGGTAAGTGAGGCAGTGTGGCATTGGAAGTGGAAGTGGCAGTGGCAGTGTGGCAGTGTGGCAGTGGCAGTGTGGTAGTGTCAGTGGCTTTGAAAATATATTATCTAAGATCTAGTATATTATCTACTATCTAATACATTATATATATTTTATATAAAAATATATAATCTTTTTCACAAATTCATTTAAAGACATCAAACCTCCAGATTTATCTTACCGATTGACGATGTTGTATGTACTCAGACAGTGGCAGTGTTGCATGGTGGCAGTGGCAGTGTGGCAGTGGCAGTGAAAGTATTGCAAGGTTGCTGTGTCAGTGTGGCAGGGACTGTGGCAGTGTGGAAGTGTGGCAGTAGTAGTGGTAGTGTGGAGGTGGGGCAGTAGCAGTCCCATTGGCCGTTGCAATGGCAGAGGCAGTGGGGCAGAGTGGCAGTGGCAGTGTGGCAGTGGGGCATTTGGGCAGTTCTAGTGGCGGTGGCAGTGGCAGTGGGTCAGTGGGGCAGTGGGGCAGTGCGGCAGAGTGGCATTGGAAGTGGCAGTGGCAGCGTGGCACTGGCAGTGGTAGTGTGGTAGTGCGGCTGTGAGGCAGTGTGACAGTGGGAGTGGCACAATGGTAGTGTGACATTAACAGTGGCATTGGCAGTGGCAGTGGAAGTGGCAGTGGGGCAGTGGGGAGTGTGGAATTGCATCAATGTGGCATTGGAAGTGGAAGTGGCAGTGGAATTGTGGCAATCGCAGTGGTAGTGCGGTATTGTGGCAGTGTGGCAGTGGAATTTCAGTGAGGAAGTGGCAGCGTGGAAGTGGCAGTGGCAGTGGTAGTGACAGTGGAAGTGGCAGTGTCGCATTGTGGCAGTGTGGCAGTATGGCAGTGTGGCAGTGTGGCAGTGTGGCAGTGTGGCAGTATGGCAGTGAGAGTGGCAATGGATGTGTGGGTGTGTGGCAGTGAGAGTGGCAGTGGATTATGGTAGTGTGACAATAACAGTGGCATTGGCATTGGCAGTGGCAGTGGAAATGGCAGTGAGGAGTGTGGAAGTTGGGCAGTGTGGCATTGGAAGTGGAAGTGGCAGTGGCAGTGTGGCAATGGCAGTGGTAGTGCGGTGGTGTGTCAGTGTGACAGTGGAATTTCAGTGTGGAAGTGGCAGTGAGGCAGTGGAAGTGGGAGTGGCAGTGGCAGTGGCAGTGGCATTATGGCAGTGTGGCAGTGGGCGTGGCAGTGGCAGTGTGGCAGTGGGACAGTGTGGCAAATGGCAGTATGACAAAGTGGCTTTGGCAATGGAATTGGCAGTGGCAGTGTGACAGCGGCAGTATGGCAATGTGGCAATGTGGCAGTGATAGTGGCAATGGATGTGTGGCTGCGTGGAAGTGAAAGTGGCAGTGGCATTATGGTAGTGTGGCAATAACAGTGGCATTCGTAGTGGCAGTGTCAATTTTGCAGTGGCAGTGGGGCAGTGCGGCAGTGATAGAGGCAATGGATGTTTTGGCTGTGTGGCAGTGAGAGTGGCAGTGGATTATGGTAGTGTGGCATTAACAGTTGTAGTGTCAGTGGCAGTGTGGCAGTGGCAGTATGGCAGTGGGAGTGGGAGTGGCAGTGTGGCAGTGTGGCAGTGTGGCAGCGTGGCAGTGGCAGTGGGTCATTGGGGCAGTTGGGCAGTGGCAGCGACAGCGACATTATGGCAGTGTGACATTGGCAGTGACATTGGCAGCGGCAGTAGCAGTGTGGCAGTGGGTAAGTGGGGCAGTGTGGCATTGGTAGTGGAAGTGGAAGTGGCAGTGGCAGTGTGGCAGTGGCACTGGTAGTGTGGTAGTGTGGCTCTTTGGCAGAGTGGCAGTGGCAATGGCATTATGGTAGTGTGACATTATCAGTGGCATTGGCATTGGCAGTGACAATGGCAGTGGGGCAGTGGGGAGTGGGGAAGTGGGCAGTGTGGCATTGGAAGTGGAAGTGGCAGTGGCATTGTGGCAGTGTGACATTAGCAGTGACATTGGAAGTGGCAGTGGCAGTGTGATAGTAGCAGTGGTAGTGTGTTGGTGTGGCAGTGTGGCAGTGGAAGTGGCAGTGTGGAAGTGGCAGAGTGGCAGTGGCGGTGTGGCAGTGGCAGTGTGGGAGTGTGGCACTGGGAGTTGCAGTGGCAGTGTTAGTGGCAGTAGAAGTGGCAGTGTGGCAGTGAGGCAGTGTGGCAGTATGGCAGTGATAGTGGCAATGGATGTGTGGGTGTGTTGCAGTGGGAGTGGCAGTGGATTACGGTAGTGTGGCATTAACCGCGGCAGTGGCAGTATGGCAGTTGGAGTGGCAGTGTTGCTGTGAGGCAGTGTGGCAATGGTACTGGGTCAGTTTGGCAGTTGGGCAGTGGCAGTGGCAGTGGCATTATGGCAGTGTGATATTGGCAGTGACATTGACAGCGCAGTGTCAGTGTGGCAGCTGGCAGTGGGGCAGTGGGTAAGTGGGGCAGTTCGACATTGGAAGTGGAAGTGGAAGTGGCAGTGGCAGTGTGGCAGTGGCATTGGTAGTGTGGCTGTGTGGCAGTGTGGTAGTGGGAGTGGCATTATGGTAGTGTGACATTAACAGTGGCATTGGCAGTGGCAGTGGCAGTGGCAGCGGGGCAGTGGAAAGTATGGAAGTGGGGCAGTGTGGCATTGGATGAGGAAGTGCAGTGGCAGTGTGGGAGTGGCAGAGGTAGTGTGGTAGTGTGGCAGTGTGGCAGTGGAAGTGGCAGTGACAGTGTGGCATTGGCATTGTGGCTGTGTGGCAGTGTGGCAGTAGAAGTGGCAGTGGTATTGGCAGTGGCAAGGGAAGTGGCAGTGTGGCAGTGTGGCAGTGAGGCAGTGTGGCAGTATGGCTGTGATAGTGGCAATGGATGTGTGGCAGTATGGCAGTGATAGTGGCAATGGATGTGTGGCTGTGTGACAGTGGGAGTGGCAGTGGATTTTGGTAGTATAGCTTTAACAGTGGCAGTGGCAGTGTGGCAGTGGCAGTGTGGCAGTGGCAGTGGGGCAGTTTGGCAGTGATAGTGGCATTGGATGTGTAGATGTGTGTCAGTGGGAGTGGCAGTGGATTATGGTAGTGTGGCATTAACAGTGGCAGTGGCAGTGTGGCAGTGGCAGTGTGGCAGTGTGGCAGTGGGACAGTGTGGCAGTGGCAGTGGGGCAGTGGGGCAGTTGGGCAGTTGCAGTGGCAGTGGCATTATGGCAGTGTGGCATTGGCAGTGACATTGGCATTGGCAGTGGGGTAGTGGGTTGGTGGGGAAGTGTGGCATCGGAAGTGGAAGTGGAAGTGGCAGTGGCATTGTGGCAGTGGCAGTGGGGCAGTGTGGCATTGGAAGTGGAAGTGGCAGTGGCTGTGGCAGTGTGGCAGTGGCAGTGTGGCAGTGGCAGTGTGGCAGTGGCTTTGAAAATATATTATCTAAGATCTAGTATATTATCTACTATCTAATATATTAAATATATTTTATATAAAAATATAAAATATATTTTCAAGTATTTTCTTAAGCTATAACTTTTTCACAATTTCATTTAAAGACATCAAACTTCCAGATTTATCTTACCGATTAACGGCGTTGTATGTACTCAGACAGTCGCAGTGTTGCATGGTGGCTGTGGCAGTGTGGCAGTGACAGTGACAGCTTTAGTGTGGCATATGGCTGTGTGGCAGTGGGAGTGGCAGTGGATTATGATAGTATGGCATTAACACTGGGAGTTCCAGTGGTAATGTGGCAGTAGCAGTGGGAGTGTGGTTATGTGGCAGTGTGGCAGTGTGGCAGTGTGGCAGTGTGGCAGTATGGCAGTATGGGAGTGTTGCAGATGACGTGGCAGTGGCAGTGTGGCGGTGGCAGTGGTAGTGGCAGTGAGGCAGTGGCAGTGGTACTGGCAGTGGCAGTGGCAATGGCAATGACAATAGTAATAACAATAGTAATAATAACAATAGTAACAGTATTATAGTCATAGTATTAGCATTAAGATAGTAACAGTAATAGCATTGGCAATAGCAATAGAATAATAGTATTTGTAGTAGGCCTATAGTAATAATAGTATAATAGTTATAGTAATAGCGATAGAAATAGCAATAGCAATAGTAATGGTATAATAGTACTAGTTAAAGCAATAGTAATAGTATAATAGTACTAGTAATAGCAATAGCAATTAGTTGTAGCAATAGCAATACAATAGCAATAATAGTAGTAATAGTAGTAGAAATAGTAGCAGTAATATAGCTTTAAGTGATATAATTCAAACTAGTATAACTATAACTATAAATATAACTAGTGTAACTATAACTAGTATAACTATAACTGGTATAACTATAATTGGTATAACTATAACTAGTATAACTATAACTATTTTAACTATAACTAGTATAAATATAATTGGTATAACTATAACTAGTATAACTATAACTATTATAACTATAACTAGTACAACTATAACTATTATAACTATATCTAGTATAACTATAACTAGTATAACTATAACTAGTATAACTATAACTTGTATTATTATAACTAGTATAACTCTAACTAGTATAACTATAACTAGTATAACTACAAATAGTATAAATATAACTAGTA